>JAQFYG010004500.1:0-10965 GCA_034694325.1 Entomobrya corticalis | reverse complement strand
GCCAGTCAGGAATGTTTTGACAAATTTAAAATTTGGATAACTAATTAGAGGTTATACGGTATCAACTAGTTTCTTTAAGCATGGAATGAATTCGCATATTTTTATTTTTAAATGCAACAAAATTAAAACAACTAGCACCTCATATAATGTTGAACTGGATTTATTCTTTCATATTCTCTGTTTAATCGGTTCAAATTTTACAGGATTAGTTCAGTTCATAAACTGAAAAATGCGCGGTACTGCAGCTCGATAACATATGAACGTATCATTTAATTTCTAGAGTTAAGTCTTATACAATTTTTCTGATTTTATTTTAAACTAAATTAGGATGCATCACATCTCATTACTTATAATTAATGTAAAGATAACAATCAATCTTTGAAAAAACAAATTGCAAGGAAAATATATATTAACTTAAATTTCACAATTGTTACGATTATAATAAGTGTCATCGAGTTGCGTATAAATAATTCTTCGATTGTGTGATAAATTATTTTTTATACTAAACTAATTGTACACGTAAATATTCAATTTAACTATAATTACAAATTACATTTTAAGATTTACGACATTAAACACAGCTAATGAATTAATGTTTTTATACAATACAATGTCTTTGATCTGAATAGCACAAAAAACTTAATTACTATAATGAAGTTTTACGTCATCAAATTAGTAAATGTACATACATAAAATGTAATAGCCAATCCATTAACTTTACTCGTTTAACAAAAGAGATAATACAAGTTTCAAAACACCCCGACTAGAATAAAAAATAAATAAAAAATGAATGCACTGCATTGAGAAATGTTTTGCTGTTATTTGACTTATCAATTATTAGTCTATTTTCACAGCAGCGTAAATTTTATTGAGGAAATAATACGCAGCGTAAAAGCCGATGGTAGCAGTCAGTAACCAAAACGTTAACACCATTAAACCGGTGTATGCAAAATATAAAAGCGTCGGAATGAATTCAGTAATTTCAAGACGTGTGTAGAAATAAAACACAGCGTACAGAAACATGTAGATTGCAGATCCTCCTGAAGAAAAGAGTGCTCTCCACCACCAATGATAGTCCTACAAATAAGGCAAAATAAAAATTTGATTAAAATTGACTCAATGAAACAAGACAAGATGAAACAACCCACGAAAGGACTTACCTCTCCGCATAGCTGAAAATACACCAGGACCACTGCTATTTGGCTGACCGAAATGAACAGAATTGCAAACACAAGAAATAAGAATCCAAACATATAATAGAACTGATTCTGCCAAATAGCAGTAAAGATGAAAAACAGCTCGATGAACATGGCTCCAAACGGTAGAATTCCAGCCATCAATGAACTAGATAAAAATAATTATATTCCTCACGTCACAACAACTCTAGATAAAGTAGATATTTTTAAAATTAAAACACATATTCAATGTCTTTTACCTTGGAAGGGGATGCATGTACCATGGCTGCTTCGGCACTTGGCGAGGAATCTGATTGGTTCGTACAGGATGCTGGTACGGTTTGCGAAATCCAAAGTATGCTCCCAAAAATACCAATGGGACTGATATTCCAAACCACAAAAGCAGTAGGGATAACATCGTCCCAAATGGCACCGCTCCACTGGACGCTTTACCCCAAATGAAAAAGTTTAGGAGGAAACACGTGGAAAAAACGACGCCTGGAAATAAGGTTGCAGTCTTGGAGAGAGAAAAAATACAACGAGAAATGAATTTTAGTTCAAGAAAATCTGACAGTGTAGCGTTGATTTTTATTATTGCTGTTCAATGATTGAAAATTTTCTGACGTACCAAGAATGCTTGCTTTTTCCATTCTTTACCCTTAAGAGTCCTGTACAGTCTTGCAGAATAATAGCCGGCGAAGGTCCCCATTATAACATAGAGAAAGATCATAGCCGACATAAGCGCTCCTCTTGAAGCTGGTGATAGCATACCAAGCATTGCAAAAACTAAACAGAACATTTCAAAAATCCATTCATAGAAACAAATTCATCAAAAATGCACATTACCCATACGACAACATTAACAGTGAACCTACAAAGTGTGATCAGCGTCATTCCCAGGATTTGAATACCGCTTCCTATTAACGCTGCAAATAATCTCGGATACTTTGGTGGTCTAAATATGTCTCCATGTACAAGTTTCCATCCAGACTCCTCAAGAGCTTCATCAGCAGAATCATCCATGCTGTTATACCTTGCAATGTCCCTTCTTAATGTTCTGATGATTATCATTGTTATGATTCCTTGAAATTTTAAAGGCATAACCATGATTCACTTCCAGTTCATCAATAGAAATAACTTTAACCCAACAAACATTTAATGGTTTTACCTGTTAGGAAAAATACGACAACAAGTGAGTTGATTATTGAAAACCAATGAATATTAACATCGCTCATTTTCAAATAGACATCCCAACGCGAAGCCCATCGTACCTGTAATACATATGAAATACAATACGCTCTAATGAATTAAATTAACCAAAAACACTTGCTCGCATTCGCATTAAAAGTAAAATTAATTCAATTAAGATTATAATAATAAAATTAATGTGGCCATACTTTAGACTCTTTCCATTTAACTGTATAGGTAAAGTACACAGAATTGTCATCATTGGCTTTAATTTCCTGAAATGTATCACGTGGATCACCCTGAGGAGATACGCAACTTTCTTCCTTCAAATCAAGTTTGGTTGAATGAACACTGGAGGGCTGTATTTCACATCCAACAACTCTATATTTTTTACTGGTGACAAAAACAAGATACCAATCAGGTTAATTACCCACATTAATTACCATCATAAAAGGTCTTGATATTTATAACAATAAAGCTGCTTAAATATAACCATAAACTTTTTTATAAAATAAAGAGCTGTTTCATTAACATACTCATCTTCTGTGTGGTATAAAATATTGAAGTCCAAATGATTGTTGAGGTATGCTCGCTCAGAGTCTGGTGACATAAATCCAAGTCGATAGCCAACCTCAAATTGCTGTTGTCCATTTCCATCATCAGTGCCAAGTTTTGTTACGCAAGGCAAATTGTCCACGATCCTATGATGTTGAATTAAATTATTCACAACAAATCAAGTCGACATGGCTAATAATGTCATACAACGTTTGTAACAAATAAATCATGTGTATGTATATGTTATAGTGTTACGAACATAATTTTTGCGTTGGGACAATTTCTGCATCTTATATATCGCTTATAAGCTTTCATAAGAATATTCTATACATGCAAGTGTCACAGTGTCATTCATTGTAGCTTTTAAATTTTAATTTCATCAAAGGAACGCATTATTGTCAAATTATGAGCTTTTCAGCTACGATGTGACAGGAACAAGGTGCAACAAAAAAGATCTTGGGAGGCTTGCGTCCACTTCGACTAGTGTCGCTGCTCCGAGTCACTGTGCTGTAGGTTGCGAGAGAAGCTAGCAAACTGAAATCGAATACAATTCTGTCCCAAGTGTCACATGTCCATTGTGAAGGATGATCTCCTACCTTCGTATATTATTATGATATGCACTACCTACCTACGAAGATAACATAAAGATGAACTCATCTAAATTTTTACACTTTAATTGTGTACTTTATGAGATTATGTTATTGCTAGAATGTAATAGCAATATAGATAAAGAAAAGAAAAAATCTCTTTTATCTCTTTTAAGGGAAAGGTACAAGATAGAAGATAGTTATAAAATGTGTTTTTGGAGAGAGTAATAAAACCTCCTCATACAAATAAACATTTTCAGCGTTATATGAGCAATAACGAATTCCAAGGCTCTTCAACTCCATTACAATTAACTACTAACTACTACACAAAAATATTAAAAATATCGTTAAAATAGAGTCGCCTTTAAACAACCTTCATCAAGAGTAGTCGTAGTAGTAGTTCTAGAGAAGAACTAAAAAATCTAAATGCAATACTTTTCGTCAAGTGCAAACCAAGCCACATGTCATGTCACCTACAATAAATTGCTAAAAACTTATCACATTACAAACGGTGACGCGATGGCATGAACAGTAAAACTTATTACCAATAGCATGATGAATGTGTCAATTTGTACGGAAACAGGTTTTTTTCTAGGTTAATAATTATATCGCTGATATCATTTCATATTAATTTAGATTGCTACTTCTAGACTAGCTAGACTTCTGCAGCTATTTATATGAACGTTCTTTAAAGTATGTAACACCATACCACATTATCACATGAGCAAGTTAATTGATGATAAATACGAATTAAATTATAAATACTGATGTAATTGTAGAACTGATAGCATTGCCAATCGCCAGGTAATGAGCTCATCTAATATCATATCAAATTGCATGGGCTAAAATTTATTGCATAAAATAAAAAAGTGAGTTGAATTGTTGGTCATTTCTGTTAGGTTTGTGTGTACTTGTGCATCATCGTTCAGTCATTTATCACTGTCGTTGCACGCACGGCTTGTTAAAAAGTTACAAAGCTACATATTACTTAATTTACGAAAACTTGGTAAATTAGGTGAATTCGCCAATTATTATTTAAAAAGGTCCTTTCCATTATTAAACACAGGACAGGACGATCTATATTCTCTAACCACCGCTCAAACGCGCGCACGTTAAGCAGCCCATTAAAAATCTGATAAATATATAATGACTACGCCACCACCGCCAGCCGACAATGAAAAATGCTCAACAAGGTAAAAAATTTGAAATGGAAAAGTATGCGTAGTTAAAGTTAATTAAAAAGATTTATTAAAGATTGCAAATCCCAAACAGAAAAATTTTTTGAGACCTTTGTCGCTTTTAGTTTTAGTCAGACTTGTGGTCAATCAATACAAGCACAAAAAATATCATCACCATATAATATTCATCATCATTATTAATGAAATGAAGGCGAAATTATTTGAATACCTGCTGGGCATTTAAAGAGAAGCACACAGTGAGTTTGACCTAATTATAAAGAGAGATGAGAGAAGCCCTACTACTGACTTGACTGCGACTAAAACAAACCATCAAAAACGCCCCTTACCATTCTTTGAAGAACGCGTGACGCTCTCTGTGAGATAACCCATCGATGAAATGAATGAACACATGCCAAGCGCAGTTAGTCATGTGGAGAACAGACAAACCAATTTGCTAAACGAGCTTTTGTACACCGTGACCACTTGTCAATAATCAAGAAACATGATGGACAAACATGTAGTTTTTTTCATGTACCTACCAATAATACATTAATAGCAATATAACGCTCACATCTTATAAATGTGGACCTACTGCTTAGAAAAAAATATTTATGACCAGGTGCTGTTGTTAGTTTACAATTCAAGATAATGCGTAATGATTCCAAGATGATATTACTGCTGGGCAAAAGGAATTTGACCTTAACTGTTTATTGCATACAGACATTTGTATAATACATATAAAATATACTCTCTGCAAATAGTTGATAGTGTTTTAATAAATCTTTTAGCGTTTAATGCCAGTAGTAATTTGACTATGAATCAGAGATATGCTATTTTGAAGTCTATGACATATGAGCAACAATGACAACTGGCAAGAAAGAACCAAGATTTCATTGTGAATTCATTCTTCATTCGTAGTTATTTCTGTCCCTTTCCATTCTTCTTATCATACTATCATCCCTGATTTCTTATTGTTCAATTCTTTTCCTCTTATCAAATTAGATTTGTACGAACGGTGAGCGTTGTTACATTATATGATATGAGTTAATAGTATGCAAAGAAATTGTCAGGTAATTTAGTTTACAGAAAGAAAGGCTCGGCAACTGAATTCTGTCTTCTGTTTGATGCATTATGCCATTTTGATTTGTTTGTGATCTTGTGATTGTTTGCGATTCGGTTAACTTCCAAGCATACTTACAAAATATTTTACTTTTTATAAACTTACATGTGGACATAGTATTGGTGACTAATGTGCGAGAACGCTGCAGAAGAGAACGGAGGTTTCCAGTGAAGTGGGACGCCAAGGCTGTGACAAGCCAATGAACATTTCTTGTCCTCACCGAGTGCCATCTCATAGTTCGTTGTAACTATTCTATCGCCTGAAAAAATGTTAAACCCATATGAACTTGTAGTAAAATTCAAATAATTTACTACTAATTCTGTAAAAGAAAACTACCAAATCAAACAAAAGATATTACATTGTGATTTTGTGTAGCTTATTGTTGATTCATATGCCACTCCGTTCATTATAAGTTATTATTGTATAATTGATGGATTTAATTAAAATGAAGTCAACAATCAATATTCTCAAATGAAGTATTATTACTATTATTGAAGTAGAAATAGAATGCTTTTGAAGGTTTTACTTTGTATCGATAAATTTAAATAATGATCGTTAAAACTTGTTGACTATTTTGATCATGTATATTTATTTAAAGGACTTGATTTAATTTGAAATATAAAAGAAGATAGACGACAAATTGGAGTGGAATTGTGTTGTTGCATCATATCGACATCGTAACGACATAATATAAAATGTGCTCTGTAATATGCAACGGTAACGGCACTTACCTCTTAAGACTTCCCCAAGATTCTCCGATTTATACACTAATTTAGAAGCGTTTGGTTTGCAAAATGGCAAACTGTAATAGCTGTAAGGAAGTTGAGTAATGGTGGAGGTCATCTTCACAGCCTTAACGACTATCGGATCTCCTTTTCTAAACTCTACTGGTGCCACCCCGGGAACATAAAATCCTATGCAAACGCCAAACAGTGCGTACAGGAACAGGAGAAGAACTACTCCTCGACGACTTGTGGGAAATAACATCTTCATTCTTAACACAAACTCCATTTCGATGTGCTCCTTTTCTCTTGTGCAGTCTTATCGACCAGTTTAGCAATGAAAATTTGCTGCACTTTTGATTTTATATGTTATCAGACAAATCACATTTTTTTACATTTTAACTGTGCAGTTTCGATAATTGACAATGCAAAGTGAAACTGTAAACAACCAATCAACCCTCAGCAGAGTGTGTGAGAAAACGTCAAACATCTAATGTGAGCTATTTCAATGTTTTCATTTCCACAACTAGCCGGAAAGTTGATGCTGTTGATGATTCAATCAATCGATTACTTTATCAAAACTTAAAAGATGAATTAAATCGTGTGCACTCAAGTTTATCTCACAAAGCTGTTATCTTAGCGCACAAATGACAAAACCAGGAGAAATACATGGTAAATTGATTATATCATATAATATCTTTTACTTAACGATAACCGTTTAACCGTCTCAAACCTAGTATAACGACAAGATATAAACTAAACTGAAAGAACCGACTTTATTATTCGCAATACCGCTCACACCAATTAATTCATTCATTTAAACTGGGCTAACATTCTAAAATCTTCTCCAGTAATAACATTAGTCACTTATAATAGCAGACAGACACCATCTGGAGAAACGTTTCACACACAAAAATTAATAATTTAATTTTCCCCACCGAACTGCTTAGTGCTTAACACATTCGTCATCCACTGGATAACTAATTTTAACAGTTCTCTTCAAAACTCGCAAATTTATTCCACTGGAGAAAATGAAAATATGGTAGGAAAATACTGTCATGCTGGAGATCTGTCAATAAAAGTGTTTAAAAATTGGCTAAATGGATGTTGCGTAATGTCAGCAGTCAAAGCAGGCTATCAGCTGCTAAAGACACAGGAAATTTGTGTAAACACCTAGACCTAATGAATGCACTCCTCCTCCACCACAACACAACATCCAACATCACAGAGTACACAGATAACAGAACAAGTCAAGAAGACTGTTTCAGCGGCTGACAGCTGGCGCTTCAGGGGATTTCTGAAACGGATGGCAAGAAAGGGAAGGAAAGGGGTAAAATGAAATGAAGCCTCTGGATTTTTCATTGAATTGAAGCTATAAATATTATGCAACTCCAACTCACTGCTTTGCTGTACGTCAGTTGAATTGGCAGTTTTGCTGTTTTTGCAATTTTTGTTGTTTTATATGCGCTTGTAGAACTATACAGAGATTCCAAACAAGCAAGCAGAAAGGTCCTATTCCTATTTGAGAGTCATTTTTTGGCTGTGACTGTGACAGATCTTGTTTTTAGAGACGTAGAAAGAAAGATTGATTGGTTTCTCACATTCCCCCAATTCCATACGTTAGAGAAATGCAGAAATGTGTTGTTTTAGTTTAGTTTAGTTTATGTAGAAGCAGTAAAATGCATGCATGAAGATTGCAAACTAAAAAATAAATTTTAGAAACATCGAATGTAGTAGCGCATACTGCATACTACATATAGCTACGTTTCCTGCATAAATGATTATGATTATTATGAATATCTTTGTTTCTGATTAATTTCGTATGTAGATAACTTTTACTGTAGTTTATGCCGTTTGTCATATTAATAGAAAGGGCGAACAGAGTAAGCTATTTATTAAGGTTTAAGTTGTATGTTTCTATAAGTAAAAGTAAAGTATCAAAGTCAAAATAAGCAGACTATCGAAGTAGTCAACCTATTCAGATTCAGATCATTCATCTGATTCATCCATTCATTCCATTCCATCATTCATCTCTCTACAATGCACATTTTTGGGATTTTCACTAATAGCAAAATTGAATGAAGCCGGATATAGAATATTTCGGGAGTCCGAGAGAATCCCATTCTTCTTTGTCTTTTCCCACTACACTGTTTACAAGCGTGATGATGGGAGGTGAAAGGAAGTGTGAAAGCAAAATGACTGTATAAGCATATGTAAAGCAAATGAAATATGAAATATCCTTGATAAATGAATGAGTGAATGAAAACACATGCACATTCCTAATTATTTATTCTCAATTCTCATTCATCCATTCCAGCGAAGTTATGTCACTCAAATCCTCCGACTTTCCGTCATTCCGTCCCTTATATTATTCCGTCTGTCCCGGATTTGTTATTGATGACATTTTGATCCATTTTTCTCGCATTTTTTAAATCTTGAAATAAGAGCCTTATAGTCTTGAGTCCTCCCTCGAGGTTTTTTGCTCGAAAGTGCATAGCGCATTACATATTTTCTGATCGCTTTCCAGCAAGTTGACAGGAGAGAACCACCCTGTACATTAGTAATAATAAATCAAGCACCAATTTAGCTCGGACCTTCTGTCAATATTTTCGTCGGCAAATTTTTTGGCAACCCGCATGCAGCAGAAAATTGCCGAGGCTAAAAATATATAATGCTATTTCGCTCGTGCTGAATGGAATAAAACCACTTATTTCAAATTAGCTTGAATAATGGGTATGTTAGGAACAAGATGGTTTCCCATTATAGTTTGTTACAGCTATAATTTATCAAAACAAAATGGTCGCAGACGACAATAAAGACACTTTTCTTAGTCTTTTTTTTAGCAGAAAGGATGAGAGCAATATGGTTTCGGGTAACAAGATACAAGGTGAAGCAACAAGCTTCCGGTGACGTTAATGGCTACAGTTTTCAAAGAATTTTGTTTTCAGACCATCATAATTGCATTGGTTGTAGGAAATGCCTAATTTAAAAGCATATTACCAGTTATGTTGTAGGTAGTTGGGTTAGTGGTATTTAAAATATGATTAGGTATGTATATGTCTGTTTATGTCAATGGTTATCTATTAGTTTTACAAAGAATTGGGAGAAATCCAAGAAACTAGGAAAGTGCTTCGCTATGCGGACTTGCTGAGTCCATTATATAGGTGTTAGGTATAAACTTCAATCAACTTTTTAGGTTGACAGCATTGACATTAGAGTGTGTTGTATAATACAGCATCTGTTTTATATAGAATCTACCAGATGCGTATGAAGATCATGTCAACGATGACAAATCTTATGTCAACTAGAAAACAATTTTTGCCATTTGCAAATACTATATAAGATGTTTGTGCCCAAAGCTTTCCCTCCTACCTAAGTTAAGTAGTAAAGTAGTGCCACAAAACATTGGAGATTCCATTTCTTATGACGGTCTAGTGATGTCATCACTCATCACTTTCTTCATGACATTCATGTTACATAAGCAATCATAATCATGATCATGGCCACAACGACGACCTTCAAAGACAGTTGAAGGCATTAGCAAGCAAATTGTAAGCTTCAATATTTAATAGTCAACAATATAATTTCATTCATGCATAATACATTTTGAGATTAATTTGCGCTACTTAGGTATACAGATTTGTATTTATGTAGGTAATTTGTAATTATGTGTTACGGGCAGCATAACATCGTCCTTGAGATCGTTATGTTGAATAAATAATAAATCAGTTCACTGTTATAACTTGTTTATCTGGTCAGGCAGTTTCTGGATATTTATGTTTTATAGTCTTATTATGTATGCTACCTGAATCTGAATTATCAAATGAAATGGGCAACTATTTTTGGAATCTGTTAATGAAAATATTGAAATAATTACTTAAAATTATGATTCCAATTTGGTATTATATTACACTTCTACGTAGCTAACACAATTTCTACTACGGTGCATAGACTAATAATAGATGAATCCAAGGAAAGACGAACCAGGTGAAAATACTAAATATGTAGATATTCTTTTCTTGACAACTACAAAACTATTTTTTTAATCCATCAAAGATGATGACGTCTGTGTTGCTTTCTCATTGCGTAATAGCGAAAAAGATGACGAAGATGGATTATAATGATAGCAGTTACACATAGGCAGCAACATTGCACGTAATTATTGCTTTCCGCCTCCTGTCGACCATAGCATAAAACATGGCGGCTGGCAGGCTCCTGGTTACGACTTTTGATGATTTAAGAATCATTTTTAAACTCTTAAAAAACTATTTAAGTAGCGGCGGCGGCACAAATTGCAATTTTTTATGATTTTAAAACAATTATGTGCAGTAAGTTCCGCACTTCCATGTTGTATGTGCAATACATACAGGCGCCTGTTTCTTACCAATCCCTGGAGAGTTTTCGCTGGAGTGTAGCATACTCAACATTTCTGAAGTCATC
>JAQFYG010004499.1:0-10966 GCA_034694325.1 Entomobrya corticalis | reverse complement strand
CTCAATCATGTCAAGTCTGACGGGATAGTCCTAACAGCTAGGCTGACTCGTCGTCACCATTGTACTGCTACTATATTTACCACTCGCCAAACAAACCGCACACATACCTATATGCTTGTAAGCGCCACCGACACCAAAAACGGTTTATCCAAGTCTTCTTGAATGGGATCAACGAAGCTACGAGACAGGGAGGCTGTAACAATACATGAAATGGGATTTTTTTTTCTGTCAGACTCACACATACAGAAAGAAAGCATATTGTTTGAAAAGTGATCACATCTTTTTTGGTGACAGAAAATAGCAAGCCAAGTAAAATACCTACAAAAAGTTGGAACGGTAACAGAAAAGGTTTTGTGTAACTAATACAATTACTTGTTGTGGGAGCTGTTTAGCTGTTGCTTTTCTTCCTTGTGCTTCGTAAGAGAAAAAAGGTATAAAAATAGCGAAAAATCATACCAAATATTGTTCTTGTTGTTACTTTTGTGGTTAGTATTAATAATACAATAGGAGATTGACGCTGAACATTTGTCTGGCTAGATTTGTCCACACCTTTCACAACATGTGAGGTCATGCATACTTACCTTAAAGTCATATTGCTTATTTGCTCAACGGACAAGACACAAACCACAAGCCAAGTTTATTATGTGATTTGATTTTTCACTGCGTCATCATGTTAGGTACAAAGCCCGCATAAAAACAGTTAATGAACACAAAAGTAATAAAGTGGGAAAGAATGAAACCATTTCCTTCTCTTATCAGCAAAGAAAACTTTCAAAGTTGGTGACACACGGGATCTTTATGTTATTGAGAAAAATTCTTGCGTAGACAAAAAATACGAATCCAATAAAAGCATATTTTTAAGAGGAAGCTATAGCAGCTCTTGCCTTGTAATGGACTACCTGGTTTAGCCTCTTTGGTATATGCATAGCATTTTTTGGTTTGAAAACTAAAGGTTCTGCGCATATTCCACTTGCTCTCAAAAGCTCTTTAAATCTTTACTAATATGAACAAAACCTTTAAAACGATTATATACAAGGTAACTTATATGCATTCTGTTATATGACTTTTCGGTTTCTGCTCAAGATTTATCAACAACTTTCAAGCACAAAAGTGGAGAAACCTTCAAACTCGACATCCGACCTGTTAAATACACATTACGAGTGTTTGCTAAAGCCATATAATAGATTCCGAGATAATTTTTCGATTATTTAAAAAACTTGGGCATGTGCTATAATAAATATGGAATGTTAGTGAACACATGTAGATTGCAGGACATCCTACAGAGATAGGTTACTGAAGAGTATAAAGAGTATCGACTATATTACCATTCATATCTTCATATAACTTATCATATTAACTTTTATTTTGGAAGCACGTAGGACGTAGATGTTACATATATTACGGAAGTTTGTTTGTTCTTCTCGTCGTCTTCTGGGATAACGGATAGTAAACATAAAATGGAAGTTTCAACCAGTGAAACCTCCTGCCATACTAATACCACTACGAACACTGGAAAATTCAACAGTTTGAGATTATTTGCAGGTTGAATCATTTCCCGTTTCACTTTGCAATATCATGGGTATGTTATGTAACTACTACCATACTACATTACCGAATTCGTTTGCCTTCTTGTGTCCTTACGGATGACTAGCCCATAAACGATCAGAGACCAAAAGAGGACAAAGGTAAAAGTATAAAGTAAAATGCGTTTTTAGTGTTTCAAAAGACGAGATGATTTGTTTTGTTTGAATGAACTCAATTTTACTCTTCACCGGAGCCGATATACAGTTTTGTACTTATGTACATATTGTAGTTAACGTAGTAGTAATCATGACGGGGCCATAATGTGTAAGTAATTTGTATTTTCAGACTCGGTTTGGTACATACGACAGCTTTCATTGAACAGCATCAATATTTTGAAATGAAATGCACTGGACTGTTTTGATGAAGTAAGATTTGACGAAAAACACTTTCCTTTTAGTCATACACGTACTCACAAGTCACAAAGAACAATCATCGCTGTCGCCATCAATAAAGAGAGAAAAGTTTTAACAACACAGTAATGTAGTAAAAGACGCATAAGATATAGAAATACAGTATGTAGAAGTCGGAAGTTTATCTCATTGTAAGTGTAAGAAAAATAGAAAAGTCTGAAAAGTGTACATAATATGATTTTTAAAGCTGTATTTTTGATGACCTTAATCCGGAACAAAATTGGAAATCATGTAAGCTCCTACTTTTATTTTACTTGTGGCACTTTACTATACTATCTTGTTGTTGATTGGTCATTTTCGCCAACTTATAGCTTCTAAATAAGTAAAAACGATATTCATTTGTTTTTTCGGAATGTATCAAAGCTTTGTTTACCCCATTTTATTTACCGAATACACACAAAAACTCTATATAAATGTTATTAAGTTGCAAGTCAACTTCCACTACTTGGTTTGAAACCTGCATACACCAAGAAAGGTGGGTCAGTTTTGACTAATACATTTAGTATTTTTACAATCTGTTCAATGAATCATAAACCGAGAAACTCTAAACGGTATACTTACCAAGTCATTTAAAAACAAGATCATAAGAAGAATAAGGTTATCAACAGCAAATGCAATTCTCTGTTACCGTTGTCCTACAAAATTTATATACTTTTTTTGGCACGTGCATCGCAACTGTAAACATACCCGAAATTCTCTGCTAAATACACTTCTTGCATTCATTTCGAATAAGATCATCTTCTCAAAACGAATTTCTCGAAAAGAGATTATACGCTAAATCGAGAGGAAATGGTTATAAGAAGAAAAACGTTGTCCTTTTCAACTTCTGCATCATTCCCACTTCCGCAAGATTCTCATTTTATGCCTTTTAACATCAGAGTCTTTAAGAAAAGAGAGTCTTTTCTCTCTTTTGGACACAAAAGCCATCGTTAAATCAAGTCACTTTATTTTGAGCAAGTTATATTATTGTGTGTGTAAAAGACCATTTGGAAAGGATGAAGCTCACCTTTTCTCTTTTCTTTCTGTTTGGGGTTATTACATGTCTTTTGATACGAAGCTGTGTGGAAGCAGAGAAGGGAGAACAAAGAAGGAAGAAAAAACACGTATAGTACGGAGAAAGGGATGAACTGACTCTCTGAGAGAAGCAGAGTGAAGTCGTCCGAAGTGATACGAGTCCAAGATAGCAGCAGTAGCAAAAGAGTATAAAACCAGCACATCAGCAAAAAGAAGGCAGCAGCCGGAACCAAAAGCAAGCTAAAGCTAACCAACCAACCCATGATATTATGATGATGATACAACAACCGTGTTTTTCAGCGACACAGCTTTTCCTCAGTTTTCATTCAGCTCGGAAGCCAGTCAGTCATCAGACCGTGTTTTTGAGGTAGAAAATGTGAACATACCCCTTTTTCAGGCGTAATAAACCAACCAAGTAGGAAGAGAAAAGAAAAAAAAATTCAAGCTTACACCATACCAGTTTGGATGGGAAAGGGAAAATATGGTCGTTTCTTTTCTACATTCCCATTTTTTCCAATATATTCAACGAAGGCTTTCTAACAACAGCTACACCAGCTCTGGTGCTCCGCTTTTGTCAACGTCGAGCTCGTCATCGCTTTGAAATTCATCCCTTGTTCCAATTTTAGCCACCTTGTCTGTGTGTTTTTGTGAGAGAGTGTGAGTGAGAAGTGTTGTGAGCACGTTCATTCATTTACTTACGTGTATACTCTTTATCTCACCACCACGTCCCTTTTATTATGATCGGAACACTCGTAATAAAATCAGTCATCCTACATCATCATCATGAGCGAGTGAAAATCACATTAACTACTCCATTTATTACAAGAGAGATCCATTTTGCTAATTAACTTGTGACCGTTTTTGTGTAGAAGCTGACTTTTGTCTACTAGAGACTCTTCTAAAAGAATGGTTATGTCTACTACCTTTAATATAGATCCATGAAATAATAGTCGATACACAATGCATACTAGCTAAGCACTTGAACCACTTCAGTGGAAGCAGTGATAACGATAATAACTTTGCTATTTATTTGCGTTTTATTGGTGTGGACATTAAAACTGAATAATCATGAAAATTAATGACAAACTTCTCTGGAATCCTCTAGAATTGAAGAGGTAGCTCCGTGTACGTACATGCATAAGCTGTGTGCGCTTGTATTTATGTACATTTTTATGGTTGTCGCTAAAATGGATATTGCCAAGTTTGTTCCTGTCTGTGTCAACGAAACATAATAAAATTTCAACCCAGGAAGAGAAAACTATAATGCAGTTTGTTAACTGCTAGCTCTTCAAGGGTTTCTCCATTAAACAAAGGAATAATATGACAATGCCCATTTGAGCCAGATATCGTGAAAGTGGAGTAGGAAGTGAAAACAAAGTTTCTCGTAAATTTTTAGAGCTGTCATGTACAAATTGTGGTTCTTGGGGAAAGTTGATACATTCTCGTTGAATTTATTTGTATAAGACTAAAATCTTCGCGTTTGTAAAACTAGGTCTCTGGAGTTGATCCGTTATTTATTGTGAAAAAAAATTAAGTTGAGGAAGAAGAGAAAAGATTTACTTGTTTTAGAGTATACTTATGCGATACAATATTTTTGGGTAAGATTGTAAAAATTAATGTATCTACTGGTCTTACCTATGCCTTCCCAAACTTTTCCCGGAGTTTCAACTAGTTTCTACTGTTGCACTAGCACTACCGCTGCTACCACCGCCAACACCACAACCACCCCCAAGGCTATATATAAATCCAATGGAAAACTATGGGGAATCACACCATTGAGCTGTGTCAGTGCAACAACTTCTAATTCATTTAGAAACACCACACCACGTATCCAAAACAAAGAAACGCTCTTGTCCTTTTCTTGTTCTTCGGCTTAGTCTTCTTACTGCTGGAGCAGATACATACGCCTTTGCTTGTTCATTTGTGTTCTTCCAAAAATCGTGGTAGTGGTGGTGGGAGTAAGTAAAAAATTATATAGCACTACGTAATAATCAACAAAATAAAAGAAGGAAATAAATAAGCAAGGAGAGATCAGCTCCTTGTCAGACATCAAAATCCACAAAATGGAATTGGATGTGGAGGATGATGAAGCGGAGAACGTGTCAGATGAGCTGCCATTCCCAGGATTCCAAAAGATCTCTATGCGATGGCTGAACCAAAGGCATCCACTTCGATACACCTGCCTCCGGATGATTACCAATCCATATCCTTTGTCATACAACGAAATAGCTAAACTTGTTTAATACAATATATTTACGTGATCGCATGGCAGTACAGCTTTTATAGTAGAGGCAACCTGCTGCTGTTTTCTATACATTATTTTTATGTTTTAAGCTCACATTACGCTTTCATATCACACAGAAAATGTATTACATTTGACTTTGACACTTGTATACTTTAAGCTCGGTTGCAGGACGGAACAAGTTTGTACTTCATAAAAATATAAAAATATGTAGGAGACAGCAGCAGGTACTTTCTTTAAAGCTACATAGTTGTGCAAGCTTTTTTTATCGTGTGGCTTTCAAATTATTGCTTATTCTTTGAAGCATGAGGGAGAAATGCGAAAGTAAAATTGGAAACCGAAACAAAAGCAAAGAAATTCCGTACTACTCCATTTTTCAATGGAGCTGGAAAAACATTCATTTTCAAATCCATTATTTATGAATGGAGAAAGTCAAAAAATAATAAGGGAAATATTTTTGTCTGGTAGTACACGGCTCTGTAATGTAATGCTATATGTGTGTCGTTCAAGAAGAGCTTAGAGAAAGTAGAAGAACACATGGGAAAATCAACAATACCATGCATATCAGATGTGTAAGTTGACATAAATGAATGGTTTTGGTTGCTTCAAGTGGTGTATGCTATGCCAAAATAGCATTGCAATCTCTTGTATACATCAAGCAATAGATCATGTATACATAGACGTTAAACAAGTATATTGCTTACATTATGGCTCATTTTTTTCGCATACAAAACGGATAGACGCGATATTATTATTATCAAGCAGAAATATATGCAACCCATGAAAACCCGCATACAATGTTTAAAAGGTTTAGTTGCAATTTTGCTATATATTCATCATCATGCTCACAAATTCAGTATTATAACTAAAATATTTCAAGTAAACGCAAACGGTTTGAAAAAGCTACATGGTTTTGGAATTATTTTTGAAGACAAAGATATATGAAACCTTAAAAGGAAAGAGGGTACATCAGCTTTTTTGTGTCTCTGTGTTATTATGATTTTACAACACATGAATCTCATTCTCAAAAAATTCTTCATAGATAAGTAATAAAAGAGCAAAAAAGTATAATGTAGTAACATGTGTGTGCACAAAGCTTCAAAAGGTAGCTTAATGGTGTGTGTTGTTGGAAATGGATAAAATAAAAAAAATTCACAATCTTCTCAAACGACAAGTTTGTATAGTTTGCTACTTCGAGGTGAAAGGGAAAGCATGAAAAGGAAAATGAAACATCGTTTTTTCTCTCTCTTTGGAGGAAGCAGTGGCAGTTGTAGTTGGGGCAAAATAGTCATCCCAATTTAGTCATAAACTACAACTATACATTCATTCATACAAATAAGCGCATGCACCCAAAAACATAGGTACAATATAAACTTGTTTTTTATTGAATTTTTTCTTCCTTCCTATTCTCAGATAGTACAGTATACACAATTGGCACTATATATGTGCTAGCAGTTGTCACACAGATCAAAGCAGGCAAAAGAGACTTTTTGCAATGTGGTTTCGCTAGGTTAGTTGAGAGAGTTCACGTTTTGTGTTGAGAGCAACTTTTGCTGACATTTCTCCTTTTTGGCTTGCTTCTAAGCTGATACCTTCTTTCAACGGAGAACTAGAAGAAAAAGGACACACTAAGCCAACTGACTGACTGAACACATTCGTAGTATTTGAAAACCAATGTAACTCTAGAAAATCTATTATTGTGACTCAGAAAATAGAATTGGGTTTTCGGGGGACATTTATCATATTTTTATGGGAAATTTCCTAAATTTTTCCCCTAGGTTCTATATTGCATGCACTCGAAATTTGGTACCGAGACTGGAACAATATTTTTGATGGAATCTTATTCTTTCTTGCGCTTCAATACGTAATAGTTAAAATATATGGATATTAGCGACACTCGTAAACGGTAAACGCATTTTTTTGTCAAGGGATATGAGAGGAAGAAGTCATAGAGTAATATCACCGGTTGAATTTCACCAACATAACTCACTGTTCCATGACTTGAGCATATCCTTCTTGGACGCTAACAATAAGTTAGAAAATTGGATTTTGATTGAGGATGTAGATGTAGCTTGGAAAAATATGGAGAGGTGTGTCTGAATCTTGGCAGCTCGATCCAATTGTGTGCTACCGATGCTAATTTCATTAGGAAGTTGCTGATCCAACAATAACCAATGTTTACTGTGGAGAAAGTCAAAACTATGAGACAGCAGTTGTAGTTGTAGCGGAGGAGGAAATCCTAGTCATTTACATCAATTTTAATAGTGCGCCTGTGTATAAATAACTAAAGAAATGGGGTTACTTTTAGGTCAGTGACCTAAGCACATATTTGAGTAATCAACACATTCTCTCATTTGAATTTATTCAACGTTGTGCAAGATCCTGATTCTAGTGATCATTACTTTAAGTAAATAAATATTTGCGATTGATCTTTCCTCATAAAACGAAGCCTGATCAGAAGAACAGAACAGCCCATTCACTATTTGTCCTAGTTGCAATTTTATTTCATCCTTTGTTCGACTTTTTTATAGGAAATCTCAAACCACATTTAGATTGAAACCTCGGATTTTTTTCTGAAAAGTAGACTTTTTGATCTGGTTCAAAAGTAATAATAGAAAGAGACTTGGGTATCGTTTTAGAAAACATTGGAAATACTTATACTCCTTAACAGTGATGAAGCATTATTACACGAGATATTAGGAAAGCTTTACACGAAAATGAAAAGTTGATACATTGCTTATGTGCGTAGTGGCAGCACTACGGTGGGACCTACGACCATTTGCTTTTTGTTTCACTTGGCGTGCTTGCTCATGCATGTATGTATACATATATCCGTGAGAAAAGGAATAAGAGAAAGTAAAAGACAGAAGAGCAAAAAGGAAGAAAAAGCAAGGTACATGACTATCAAAGACCAGTATGTGGAAAAAACGAAAGATATTTCGTATAAAAGAAATGAACCGAAACGACGGAACGAGGGAGAAGAAAAAAGATCGACGAGTCAAGGGAAAGAATTGCCATGCAATGCAATGTGATGTTATTCATGATGTGATGTGATTCAAGCCAGCCTTACACACACGACTGTTAAAGCAATGCTATTTTCATTCAATGAAATATTACCCGAGATAGCAAAATAAAATAGTGCATGTTAGCTGAGGTAAACATGTAGGCAAAAAGATATGCATTTGTCTATATTCTTGCTTAATAATATGGTAGTTTAAAATATACAGTGACTCTCAGGAGATCTCTGCACACACTTGCCATTACGCAACCCTATTATTTACATGTATGTAAGCCCTTAAGTACATAGGTAGGTACATACTCTACGATCCTTCTGGTGAACTTGAATGGTAGCTTAAGTAATAATAATGCTGCTGTCTAGAACGGGCTCTTGAATATCTGTTTGAGAAGAAGAGAAAAAGTGTAAAAAAAGAAAAGTAGCAGATGCTGCTGCATTCGTATTGATGTTGATATTGATGGTGATGAAAAGTAAGTGAAGATGAAATTTAAATGTACATACCAATGCGGGACCTAAACTTGTAAGCTATAATCATATAACACACGGTCTTCTGACTGGTTTTGTTCACCCACAAAAGGAAGAAAAAAGAGAGAAAATGATCCAAGTTTCATTGAGTGAGTACTTTTTATTTCTTTTGCTGCTGAGGTAAAAGGAAAAAAAGAAAAGATACTAAAGAAGAAGACGAAGAGAAAAAAGACGGAAATAGTGTGGTTTGGTACAGGAAAAGCGGGAGCTATTCATTTCATCATCAACACACACACAAATATTTCGTTTACAAGTTGAATAAAAGAACACGTAAAATGTATACAATATACTTACCTATATTACATCCCTCTTGTGTGCATTATTCACTTGAAGACATGGCTTCTCATTGAGTTAATACTATTTCTCTTCATAAAAGACTAAACCATATAGCCAGGCTGGCTTATAGCCATTCATACCACCACTACTTCTACATGTGTGAGCACATACAGGAAGTTCCTTTGTGATTTTTAAGGTAACCCCATTCACTCTCGATTCAGGGAATTTAGATATCAGATATACGATTTGGCAGTAAGAGTAGGCACTCTGTTGGTTTCACGGTGTGCATTCCAGGTTATTACGCTGCCTGCAGTCTTTCTTGTTCCGTTTAATGCTTTACTTTGTTCTTTCATCATCATCATCTTCTGGGTGATTGGGTAATTTGAACACAGATTTTTATATTATAATATACAGATGGGCATAGGAGAAGCACTGTGTTTGACCTGACTAATAGGTTTTACGGGTATCTAAATACAGTTTTACTTCAAACTCTATTCATTGAAGTATAAGGGGAGTCAATATGAAGCATCTTAATTTCTAAAAATAAGATTTTATTTAAGCGTACATACTATATGCCATTAAAGTTTGTAGTTTTACTTCATGTGAGTCAGTGAGTCCCTTCATCATCGATTTGTTTAAGGTATGTATTTAGCAAATGCTTGTTTTTAACATCAACTTCAAACTAGGTACATTATTTGTAATTTATGAGTTTTGTATGAAACTCTTATTTTCAGAAGAAAATCTAAGTCTTGTGCGAGTGGAGCTGTTATGTTGCTAACAAGCAAACATTTCATTTGATCCATAAGGCATTCTCGTATTCGCAGATTGAAAATGGGGTGACAAAAACTTTGTACGTGTTAAACCACCGGATTTAGCTGGGTCCACACGAATAGTATCCCCTACATCATTAGCTAAATGCCATTTTCTCTTTCCGTTTGTAAAAACGAGACTGGCTGACTTACTAAGAATTTTGTTGTTGTCGTGAGTCAGTCGTCAGTCATTACAGTCACATAACTTTGAAAAGAGATGGCTAAAAGTTTCGTGCCATATTTTACTCGTTTACCCGTAGAACTGCAAGTACAAATAAGCAGCTACACAAAAAGTTTGGATGAATATAAGTATACTTTGAAACTTCTTATTAAAAATATAAATATGCATAAAATTCTACACATATTATGCAAAATGTTCCTTATGAAAACCTTGTGTAGCAGAGGCACGACCAACGACAGTGATGGGATGTCAGCAGTTTAAGCAACACGAGGAATATTCTTTGAGGAGAACGTGGTTGTTGCCTCCTTTCGCGTCGTATTGTAAGGAAGGAAACATATTTGCAAGTGTGGGATGAGAATTCCCATTCATATCGATCCAAAAACTTTCATGCGTCTTTGAATCATCAAGCAAAAGACGAGACATGCAAGAAGCTACTGGATGATTCAAGATTTTTCACTTTTTCTCGTCAAAACGTGTTTTTGCATGAAAAATATGTTGTACTATTATGCATTTATCATAATTTGTACCCATATGCGCACGTACAGTTTATCTTATAGTCTCATAGGAATATTCCTTCTTTTCTTCATTTGAACTCTCATTATTTGTCCTTGCTTGTCATGAAAAAATATGTGCATTTTTATATACGAAATACGAACAATTGTGTACACACACAAAATCATAATATTGCAATACGTACTTTGAATTATACTGAATGATTGTATTACCGGGCTCTACGATAGTGAAGAACAAATTTGACTTGCAAGGCCATTTCAAAATAAACAAACTAAAATATCTAAATAATTAATTTTATTTTGTCACAATGTTTTGAGCCCTTCTTTTGTTAGTCTTTCTAGCAGTTTGTGGACGTTAATACTTTTCACAAACATTTCTTTCAAATGTATGAAATAA
>JAQFYG010004498.1:0-10966 GCA_034694325.1 Entomobrya corticalis | reverse complement strand
TTTTTTTCTCTCGGTGTACTTGATAGTTTTGTGGAAAATAATTACTTCCTGTTTGAATATTAATTGAGGTCATTTGATACATCAGCATTTAAATTACAGTGATATCAGCTGTCATTTACAAAAGGCTTCATTCACTACTTACTACTCTACTCTGCCTGCAGTCTGCTTGTCTGCTATGCTGCTACTCACATTCAAATGTTTTCGTCTTGGCGCTGCCGTCTTAGAGCGCCCCAAGCTCTATGCCCATTATGGAATTAATAGTTAGTTTATCAGTGCTTTTACAAGAAAAGCTGGTACATTTATTTGATCACCTGAAAATCATTGTAGCACCCATGGTCCAGTGGGTAGGCGAGCGGCTGCTGGCATGTGCTTGCTGGAAATGTTGCGCAATTAATTATTGGTAGATTGGTAGCGCTATCAACCTACCAATATTAATTGTGCAACATCTCTAGCAAATACATGCCAGCAGTCGTTCTCCTACCCACTGGACCATGGGTGCTACAATGCACAAATTTTAATTAAAATTTACGAGGTTATAAATATTTTATTTTTGTTGGCTTTGTGCCAGGCTTCGAATCCTGGCTTAGTTGCTAACTTTTTGCTTATTTTAATGAAGAGTAAAACAACTCATTTAAACAAAATAATTGATCCCTAATTAATTATTTTTACAGTCGTTTTCGAAAAAAAATTATGTCAACGTATTTGAAATGATAAATCAATAGTATTAGTGCTAACAATTGCAATACAACATGGTTGTGATATTGATCAGGTTTCATAGGACGAATGGATTATTTTTATATCATTATTATCATAATTACAAAACTACAAAAGTTCCTTTATTCTTCAAGTACCTCTGTGACTTTATTTGTGTGACGTCAAACGTCAAACGACGCTTTGGCAAACAAAATGTATTGCAATGCGATACATACGATAATTTTATATAAAAGCAAGGCACCAAGGCAAAGACACTCATCTAAGCAGGCAGACATACAGATCACAAGAGAGAGTGAAGCGTCAAGCGTATTCATCGAAAATCCTCTTTTTGGCTTCTTCGTCTTTTTCCTCCGTCCTCCTCCTCCAAAATATGCACACGTCAGTCAGACTTACAATCAGAATCGGCCTGAATAAAAGCAAATGTAATCGTTCTTCCTATAACATAACTGTTGTGTAAAGAAGAACAGGAGGAAAAAGGATGCGGATAGTGAAAAGCCAGTTAAAATTTTTCTCAGGATATTTCACATTCAACATGACAATGATTCATGAACAATACTTGGCGAAAACGCTTCTGTACCAACATAACAGACTTTCTCTGCCGTTTTTGTTGTGAAACTTATATGGCAATGTATAATATGCGGTATGATGGTATGAAAATGAAGGTTTTTTGCGTGCGAATTGAATAGAATAAATGGAACAACTCTCTACATTTTCCTCAACACAGAGACTACAGACTAGAGACGTGGACAAATGATGCGTGAGAGACGAGACGAAGAAGGAGAGAAAATATATTAAGGTGAAATTTATACTTTCTCTTTTTCCAACAACTTATGACTTATATTACATCAGTCTACCTATGCTTTTCCACTTTCTACATTTCCATTTTATATTCGATTTACTTACACACCGGCATATATCCCTGGATATTTTTGGTATATAATAAGCTTTGCATATTTTCATGTGGTAATCGTCGAGATAGTAAATTACTCCGCGAGCTATAATGTAGAAAAGTAGCAGAGAGGATGGAAGTTGGGGGAATATGATACAAAACCTAATAGTTAAAGTTAAAGTTTTTCCTGCGATTTCCTGGGATATTATCATCATTATTACATTACAGTTTTACCCAGTCCATTTCCATAATATATTGTGCCGGTAATAAATGCTCCTATCCCATTCATATAGTACCCCTGATGAAATCCTCCGAAAATTTCCATTCAAATTCACATACAGATTTGTTTGCTACTTCTCTCGAGAAGAAAACAGGATTTTACTTTACAGGAGTCCTTTAATGTTAGCAATTTACATGGTCCATTACATGCTACTCCTAAAACATTGTGCATCGTTGTTTGCTTTTCTCAGAAATATCACATCATATCCTCCGATTCTTCTTTGTACTTAACCAAGATTGGGGTAATTTGAACAAATAGTATTAAATGTAGCATTTAGACATTAGAGATGATTCGCAAGAAAAATATTAATCAAGTCGGTAAATTGACGATGGACGTCATTAGTATAAAAGTAAGTTTGAGTCAAAGTCAGAAACGATTCTTGATCTCTTTCATGTAATAATACTAATACCTATTATTTCTTTCGAGTAATTGGTTATATGTGTGCTCATTCCAGACGATTTGATAATAGTTTGGTAACCCTAATTACATACCTTTTTCTTGTTCTTGTTGACCGCCATAATTATTTTTCTGGTACATTTCGTTACAATTTAATGATACTTGTTCTGTTTAGTAATAAGCCAATCACAACATCGAATCTTTTGCCGGAGCTTACATATATGTTTTCCTGATTGCTTTACCCATTAAAATGCCATTTTATCACGATCTCGTATCGCATCGTCAATATTTTTATAACTGCCTACCTTTAAAATTTAAATCATCTCCATCATTAACCATTATCCAAAGTATGAATGGCAGAATGGCTCAGATTTATGTTAAAGCCGTTACGGACTCTTTATGATGATGACGACCATGATGATATGATGTATGATGCATTATGATATATTTTTTTGCATTGTTCACGTGTGTGGCAAGATATTGCAATAATAAGCTATAAGGTAGGTCGGTTTAAAACTTTTCATTGAGAAAGCTGTACATCCCGCTGCTACTGCAGATGACACACTACTCACTTTCACTAATGGAAAGGATGCCACTACCACCACCACCACCATCACTTTCTCTCTACCTTTTGCATAATGTGTATTTTCACACACAATAGGAAAGAGAGGAGTGCTGTTACTGCACTGCATGGAGAAAGCGACAACAATAGCTCGTTGACGATGACGATATTTTTTTGAGAAAATGTTCGAGATAAAAAGGTATCTCCCTCTGTGAATGTCTGCACGGATGTTATAGAAAATTGCTACATTTTTTTAAAAGCAGCAGCCACCCAGATCTCAAGTAACACGAAGCATAAAAAATAATAAGGAGAAAGGAAAGAAAGCTACCTTAAAATCTCACACAGCTCGGATGAATTTGAAAGGAAAAAAAGTGAAAGTTGTATATGAAAATATTTTTTATATTAAAGGAAAATAATAATATACAAAAGAAAATCTATGCTTCTGCTGTTGATATTGTTGTTTGAAAAGAGAAAGTAAATGGGATACAAAAAGGTGAAAATTATTTGAGAGCAGAACAGAGCAGACCAGATTCTATTTTTCCCACGTAATAAGCAGAAGGATGAAAAGGAAGGAGTGAAAGAAGAAAAAAAAATCTAAAAATAGAATGGGGACTGGGCCAATTATCCAAAAATAGAAAACTTGTTATTATCCTTCTCAACCAGAATACTTTTTCTTTTAAGGTTTAATGTCTTCTTTACACGTCAATGACTTAATCGCACAGGTAAAATACCAGAATATTATAACAAATCTGTATAAAAAATAAGGTGTGTTTCTTTATTAGAACCTTTAGCCCAATCCAGTTTTTTTTGGAAACAACATTTTTCTTATCAAGTCAGTACCAAACAGCAAGAAAGCATAATGGAATATTGGGTGGCTGCCATGTTGGAACTTGGAAGTTGGAACACTTGGAAGGATATTGAACAACAGGAGGAGTTAGAGGAGAAAATGACTGGGGAAGTTTACTGGAACCTTTCTTGTTATGTGCGTAGCTATATACCTATATATTATTATTCCGCTTTAAAATATGCAAACAATATAGCAAGTTTGCATAGCAACTGTGAAACTCCTTTGTCTAGAATCTACACAAACCATCCTGAGAATTTTTTTGAAAGTTGATGGAAATGGAAGTAAGATCGTTCATGTGAAAGAGTACATAGTATGTACCTACATGCCATTTGTTGGTAGATTTTGTGTGAAAAAATAAAAATATACGTGGAGGTTTCTTGACGTTTAGAAATATGTACAGTTTAATTTTTAAAGTTTAATGGCATCTGCTATAACCTGCTATTAAATGTCACCATTTTTTTATGTCAAATAAGTTAAAGTTGTAATAATAGTTTCATAGCTTTAAATTGCTGACAAATAAGCTATTAAATTGTTCCAACAAATCTGAAATCCTCCACGTATAAATTCAATATCGTTACCGTTTACAATGAACAAGAGCAATACACACAAAAAAACCATCAGTTTCGTTTAAAGTACACAGAAACATTTACATTTGATATTGCATTTTACCACACAAAACCCATAATATTATCTATACCTGACTGACTGCATATGAATGAGAAAAAATATAAAGAGCATCGTCACAACCAAAAAGAAAAAGTTTTTTTTTATAGTGTCGTGTGATGCGATCATATCATATTAAAGGTTATTGAGAAGGAAAAAAAACGCTCAAAAGAAAAAAAAAACTAGAGAATAAAATGCAAAAAGACGATAAAACCATCAACTATCGTGATCATCATCAACAATCTCCACACCAGACTATATGACATTCTCTCTTTACAAAAACTGCAACGACCCATACATTTTCTCCCTACTTTCTCCACTTTTCATCTCTTTCTCTCTTAACACTTGTGTTGCTTTCCTTTATGCACAATATACCACCATATCATCATCGTTGTCATCTTCTTCGTCCACAGTCCTCACAAAATATCGTCACCACCACCATCACCAACATCCCTACTTTTCAGAGTTTTTTCTCGTCAATTCAACCCAGCTATGTTTTTTTTTCCTTTTTGCACTTTCACTTTTGTTTTCACTTTCACTCCATATATTCGTATAGGAAGCTATGTAGATGATATTATTGAGGAAGACAATGATGCTGCTTTTTCGGCATCTCCCACCACCATACCTTCATATCAGACAAAAAATATACATAAAAAATCTAAAAGAAAAAAAGGAGAGAACCAGAAGCGGAGAAGTTGGAAGTTTACAATGAAATCCCGTTTCATAAACAAACTTTTCCATTTTACGCTTAAGTCCTTTCTCTTTCTCGTTCCTTGTCAAATGCTCAACATTTCAGGAGTCAATCTCGGTAAAAACGACAAAGGTGATATGATGATGATGGTGGTGGCACTGGCACCGGCAGTAACTCAAGTACTTTTACTTTTTTACTTTACAATGCACATATTATATACCTATCTACCTACTTATTTGATATGCATAATAATATTGTGCACAATCTCATATAAAATTTTTTACTTTCCCCTGATATTATATTACCCGCATGGATTTACATTTTACATTTTACGACTTGACTGCATGTGCTCAAACAATATACTCTCATCATCTTCATCATTGGCATCGTCCTCTTCTTCTTCCCCTTCGTCGTCGTCATCATTAAATTCAAACAAGAAGGTTGAAGGTATTTCATCTTTTTTTTTTCTCCAAAACTTTTGGAGAAATACAAAGCTTGGCAACTGGCAATCTTTCTCTCCAGAAGACTTACAATTTACAAGGCCGGAAAAAATATCAACTGGCTTCAAAATGAAAGCCTTCAAAAATGATGAAGATTTTAGAGTTCTTTTGAGCGGAAAAAGGAGGCACATCAAAAAAATTGAATTGGTGATGGTGGAAGTGATGAAATAAAAAAAGATGTTTGACTTGATTTTGATATCATCAAGAAGAATAAAAGGTGAAAGAAGAGATGAAAAATGAAATTTGTGTATAATATTTATTTATAGAAATGTATATAAGGATGATATACAGATATGATAATATTACCAATTTCAACTTTAGAGAAACTCTTGAGAAAAGTTTCTGTTTTTTTGTGAAAGCAAAGTTGTTTGTTGTTTTCGACGACAATCGACAAGGACAACAACGTTGTCAAAAGGACTGATAAGGTATTATTATTAGTTTTAAAGAGCGTGTCTCATACTTTCTCTCTGGAATTTTCCATCCTATTTTTGAAAAGTATTTATCAGCAAAATTTCGCATCACTGGTTTGTTGGGAAAATTGGAACTTGGAAGGTAATTTAATTTTTTTTATTCTTGTTGGAAAGTGTTATGCATATCAAATCTAGAAACTAGAACATTTCATTGTTCTATTTTTACCCTGAGATTTTGTGAGTAGGTTGATTGCACAAATAATGAAATCATGTTGAGTTGATAGAAAGGCATGCATTTTTATGCTGATTTGACAAACATCAAAAACGACGACGACATCATTAAAATTCGAGTTTTTTATTTTCTGGCAATGATGTAAAGTTTCAGGAGGATAATAGTTTGCTAATGAAAGTCTTGTTGACAGTTGGATGAAATTACTAGACTAATTCTGTCGAAAATCGAAAAGGGAGAAACAGAAGTAAATAAGATTGAATGACTGCATGTTGTATAGAGTAGTCTCATCATCAAAACTCAACGTCAGTCATCAGTTTTGTGAGCATGTAATCAAATCTTTTATTGTACTTTTGTGAATGAAACTGAAGTGACCGTTAGTTTTTGGCTAATTTGATAGTACTTCATGTCGTAGTGACAATTGACGACACTATTGAACTACTACCTAATATACACATAATGACACCAGTCTTCTGGTAATACTGTAATATGTTTATGTGCAAGTTTTCGATGATTGACGTTTTACTAAATAAGTGATCATATCATGCCATTTTCATATCAACTTTGTGTACTAATTTCTATAAAAAGGGTGTCAATAAACTAGCAATTATTGTCATTTGTTGACGCTAAATAAAAAATATTTTCAAAACCCAAATTCTATATATGCTCATGCTTATAATTGAGATGAAGATGAACCAGTGGCCCAGTGAATAAAGTTCAGACTAAAACTGGGTTATACTGTCAAATCGTAAATATCTAAATTTACTTTCTAAAAAAATAAAAACATGTTAATAATCTTAAATTTTCTAGATATATTTTTGCCAATACCGAAAAAAATATAGTAAAAAATAGGAAATGGCACACAATTGACAATAGAAAAGTGTCAGTACCGCAGTCATTGATTCATTCATCATTCATCATTGAAGTGAATCAATGCAAAGATAAAAAATATTGCGGAATGGCCGGAAGGACATAAAAATACATGTACCATTATCATCAGCAGCACAATCAGTACATAGTATTGAGTATGTACTTGGGTTTTTGTGGTTGAAAGATCAATTGTATTCCATATTACAATACTATTATTATTGGGCCCACGTCCCATGTCGTTGTTCCAAAATAGAAACGGAAGTGATGTTGATAACTTGATGATATACATATAGTTTCTCTTGCTCTCTCTCTATAAAACGCATAAATTTGTTACAAATTTGAAAAACTTTCATATGACCAGATGCTGACCACGACCACCAACCACAACAAAGGGATATAATAATAGACTGCATGTCGATGAATGGCGTAGAATTGGTAGTACGCAAAATATATACCACATGTTTTTGGCGTATTCATTGGCACGTGTCACCACACAAAGATTACAGTTTTTTTTGTTATTTTCGCAATTTCTGTAAAAAATATAATGCAAGGGTTCAACGGTTCTAGTCAGCAGATGTCTAAATTAGGGCCAATTCCTGACATGTGACATGTCGTCATTATACTTAGGCATAATATCCCTTCGAATCAAATGATCGAATGATTTTTGTAAAAGATACAGGACAATTATTAGCTGATTGACGTGATGAACAACTTTTCATTTGTCAATCGAATTTTAGCAAAAATGACATGGACATGCGACAG
Source organism: Entomobrya corticalis (assembly GCA_034694325.1). NCBI lineage: Eukaryota > Metazoa > Arthropoda > Collembola > Entomobryomorpha > Entomobryidae > Entomobrya > Entomobrya corticalis. Next base: position 3,153 of record JAQFYG010004498.1, on the reverse strand, counting down.
CCACAGTGTCCAATTCTATATTTTCATAAACATGTTATTTTGAATTTCTGGACAGTTCTATATTCTATCCAACCATTTATCTTATGATGATTTACTGAATAAATACAAGGAAATCATTCGTAACCGTCGACGACAGTAAATCCTCTCTTCATTCTTAATGGTCTTCATTTATTCATGTCCGTCCATTATACTGGAAGAAATCGAAGTGCACAAGTACCAAAAGATTATTTACTGTTTCCATTTACCATAATAAAAAATATCATAAATAAAATGTTACAAATACGTTAAAAAGCATATTATTTATGAAAAAACATGAAAAAATACTTTTAAAAATGGGAGGAATGAAACGGATAAATCTCCACAGACATGGAAAATAGAAGATGGAACTAACGGCGGCGGCTGTTGTGGTGACGGTAAAATATATAACTGGCCAACATTCTATTTATTTAGATTTTTCCCCTAAATATTTTCATTTCCTATCTTTCCTTCTATTTATTACTGTCTTCAAAGCTTAAAAGGACTATACAGTTTATAGGTTTTTCCAGTGATGATTCATTACGTGCCATTTTGCCCCAATTTTTTTCTTCTCTTCTTCCAGAGGAATAGCATTAAAGATAAAATACTATCTGTAAAAACGATTCACGACTATTTTTGTCATGCCCACAAATCACTACACCCATTTCCGTTTCATACATTTATTTTCTCGCTCGGATTCACCGTTCTGCTCTTGTAATATCTTCTCCACATTTATTTTTTTTACAGATTTCATCGATATTCTTGATAATATTTAGGCAATAGCAGTACTGACTACTGTCCATTGATATAAAATACTGGATGAAAAATAGGTACAAGGAAAAGCAAAGATTATGATGATGATTATGATGGCTATCAAGGCAATATACACAGATATCCTGCTGCTTTATTTTTCTTCTGCTCCTACCACTTATCTAGAAATCGGGAATCCATTTTATTTCATTTTTTTTTTCGATAATGGACTTTTTATTATTGTCATAATGAAAAAGGGGATCATCCCCATATAAAATATATGAAAAGGATGAAAAATCTCGATTATTTGCCAAAAAAAGAAGAAATATTACAGAAGCGATAAGAAAAGCAAGTAAAGCAACCTTAAATCTAAATATAAACCCAAAAGAAAAATGTGTGCAGGTGAGTTGGATTTTGAGTGATTCTTTCCAGGAAATGTGCTGAAAAGTACATATATCCATCTAAGTAAGAAGTTCACTTATGACTTAAAAGAGACGACAAAAAATTTCATCTTTCTTTATCCTTATCTCCGTCCTCCGTCTCTTTCTGCCAGTTACACAATAAAAAAGAAATTTGTTTGTCGGTAAAAATGAATCTGGAGATAAAAAAAAGATTTTATAATGATTCGATGGCATAATCTGTCTTAACAAAATAAATCGAGTAATAAACCGATGCAGATAAGTGCCAGGATGTTAATAATAATGCACCATCGAAACCATCTTTTGTCATTGCACCTTAATTACTTAAAGTCACTCTGTTTTCCTCCAAATAAAAACATGGCAATAAAACGTCAAACAGATGCAAACCCACTTATTGCAAAAAAGCACCCATCTCCACTCCAACAGCAATTTGTTCACATTTTCTTGCATGTTTTCCCCCCAAATTAGCAACCACCTTTTCCACTTTCTCCTTTTGTTCTACTCTCTCTTTTTTGTTTGAATGGTTCTATTATAATATCTCTTTCTTTTGAAGGAAAGCATTTTCCCTTCCCGTTTCTCTTTTTCTAACAACATCTGTCAATCACAAAGAGAAAATAGCATAGATCGAAACACACAAAAGTAAATGCTCAGACAAGAGACCTGCTGTCTTCTCCCAAAAAAAATGTTGAAGTCTTGAAAGAATACAAAGCCATTTTTCAATCATGAGAATTATTTTCACCGATGGTGAAACCTGAAAGGTAGGTAAAGGTAAAGGTATGCACTCCAGTTTTTTTCTCAGAAAAATCACTATTTGTTTTACTTTTTTTTGTAAAAGAAGATACCACCACAAAAAAAATACCATTTTATTTTGTTAGAAACTGAGCTGTCTATCCTCATGAAAATTTGCACACCCAAAAATGCCGTCGCATATTGCATGTTATTTTGGCAAGAGTCTAGGAGTACCCACCACCACCACACACACCAATTTATTTTGCTTTCCCTTTTATTCTCGAAGAAAGAAAGAAAACTCAATGAGTTTTGAAAGGAGTCGTTGTAAGGCATACACGCAAGAATAAAAGAGAAAGTCAGTCAGTTGTTCACTTTTTTTTTCTCGGAATATGCAGCTGTCAGACTATAAAAACGATGGTATTTTTGCAAATAAATTGGCTCTTGATATATGATTTTTTCTTGTTGCCATGGTAATTCCTCCTCCTTCTAACTCTTGACTCAAATTGCGTTATACGCTACTAGAGAAAGTGGAGAAAAGAGTATGATATTTTTTTTTACGATGATGACACTCGGGATAATGGTGAAAACAGAAAGAATATATCTTCATGTGTATGCTGTTATTATGATATATCATTCCAGTCTATTCAATTGGTTTCTCTTCTTTTTTTCAATGCAATCATGCAAAAAATGCATAACTGCATAGTATAGTTCTGGAGAAAGTAGAGACGAGGGGAAAGGAATCAGAAAAATAAATGCCAGTTATTGTCTCTTGACAAGTCAAAAAAGTGACATGGAAGAGGAGGACCCACTGGCACGGAATCAGACACCATCAAGAAGCAATTTGGTCCCAGTTTGTAGGCAAATCAGAGTTGACTTTCACTTTTCTTACCCTTTTTTTCTTCTTCAGAAAGTATAATAGGTAGAAAGGCACAAGACTCAAGTGACTGGTAAAAATCAAACGAAAATTGGTCTGAATTCTGAATAAAAGAATCTTGAGACTTGAAAAATTCCAGATTCTCTCGATCTCTCGTCATTCTATGCAAAAAAAAAGAGAAAGCTAAAGACTTCTTTTGTCTGTCACCCAAGTTTATATTTATATCCACTTATAGATCTGTTAAAAATATAAGGATGTTCGGTTCACTACTCGATATTTTTGCTGGTCAAATTGCCCTTTATTTATATAAAAATCCAAGCTCTCAGGCTCCAAGGCACAAAAGGAAAGAAGAAAGCGAAAAAAAAA
>JAQFYG010004497.1:0-10967 GCA_034694325.1 Entomobrya corticalis | reverse complement strand
CAGAAATTTTGTTGAATTTTTAATGTATATTTGACGGTATTTCCACTTAGCCAACTTTTATTTAAGAAACAGACTAAAAATTATTTACATGGATCTGATAGTGGAACTGCTTAGGAACTAAAAAGTACGTACTCTCTTTGTATATTTTTGGCGCTGAGAAAGCTAAATATTATATGCCGTGCCATAATTGGCGGAAGATTATTTAAGCTAAGAAAACTTGATCTGGACAGACGTCACAATAAATAATCTTTCCATATATTCATTTATGTTATCTGTTATATGCTAATCGCGCCACCTTTTGGTTTGCTGTAATCCAGTGGACAGCATTTTAGATGTCTTTAACTTGGAATTCTAACAAATACCATTGCCAGTTTATTTATGCTCATCGTAAATTACATGATAAATCTAGAAAGTGAAAGCCGACATCGATTAAGTAAATATCTTAAAAATTGTACAAGTTTTATAATGACAAGTTCTATCTCGGGGTCGTGATTTGAAAATAAGCAAAAATTCAGCGGAGACTAACCAATGAGTAAAACAATAAAGAATAGTAGTTTATACTAGTACGAAGTTCATAATATTTTGGGACGATAATTTTTAACATTTTAGCTTTTAAATTTTTTCAAAAAGTCAAAGAGTGCAAGCAGTCACGCCTCCTTGACTTTCTGATGCTGACATATATGGCTAACCTTTTATCTTGCATACGAACACATTGGTTCTCAATTATTGTTTTCATTAATCTTTGTGGAAAACCAACAGTTTATTTCGCAAGATATAGTTCAAACTTTCCCAAACTTAACAGGGTGTATACGATATCTTGAAAAACTATAAACTAAACGACTGCGAAGACATAAGAACTAAACTAAACTAAAGAAGATAGAAGAACATGCTATTATGTATTTTCATTAATATCATATCTCTAAACTTTAAAATATGGTCACAACATCACCATTTGTCGAGATGCTGCACTATGTATTATTGTCAGGCTAAATTTTTTTTATACATTTTAAGATTCTTTGACAACTGAAAGCGGGTGCCCTAGTAGTTTTTTAAAATGATAAGCTTAAGCAAAGAGTGATCGTTCTTAGTTTATCTGCAACCAAAATGCACAAACGGAGAGCAAGGCTAATAAATATTATATTATACGAAATACGACGCCAATATTGGATATTTAATCTAAATCTAGTTGCTTGGACGATGAGACAACGACAACAAACACTTGTCACTTGGATGATACAACAGTACAAAAATTATACTCATGGTGTAATTATATTCCACCCCAATACTTTTGAATTGGTCAAAGAGTTGTAGTGACTATTTAAATTTTTCCCTTTGGTATTTTTATTTGTCACAATTTTATTGCACTGATATTTCAATTTTAACAGGACATAACAACAAATTGAGGATTTCAAATGGGAAATGTTTTATTGGTAGATAAAATATACGCATCAGAATTTAGTTTTTGAAGTACAATTACTGCATGAAACTATTGCAGTTGTTCTGAATATGTGTAATCTAAAACTAAGTTTTGGAACTACAAATTCAAAATTGTGTCACTACAATTGCATGTTGCAATTATTATCTCACTCTGTATAGCGTTCGGCTTTACTTATTTTTTGTTCTAATAGTTGTTGCTGCAAAAAGTCAATTAATGTAAAAACCAGGCTTTGTCGTCGTTTGAAGAATAAGTTAGGAGACAATTGGAAAGTTGAATAAAAGTTAATAAACCTAAAGAGATTTACATAAATCGAAACTATTAGATTATATCTACCCACATTAGTTGTAATGTTGCCGAACATATAATTGCTTGTCATTTGATGAATTAAGGAAGAAAGTTATGTTAACTGACTCTCGCACTATAACCTTTATGCAAAAATGCAAAGGGACTCTACCTTTACATTTAGAATATTTAGAAGGAGCTATTGAATGTTGCGTAAATTGCGTCTGAGGTGGTCTTGTAAATTAACTTTGATGCCCCTATATTATAAACCAAAATTTTTTCCATGACTACTACAAACCTGTCTGTGCTTTTCGCTTATATTCGTTTTATATTTGTAATTGAATAGTGTAAAATATGCTTTAAAAATTTTAGGTTGTGAATACTAATTCGAGTAATATTACTTCTCTTTAAATTGTTTGTTTACGTCTTACTCTGCGGAATATTGAAGAACGATTATCTGTTAAACAATTGAAATCCATAAGCCTCGTTAAAATTTAAAAGCTGGCGTCAAATTGTTAAAAAAGCAAGCTTGTTCTTTATGTAAACGTTACACTTCTTTGCGTAAACGGAGTCTGGAGACTCAAACCATTTATTGGAAAATAACTAGAAGCAAGGGTAAATTATAATCTCGTTTCAATATGACATGACTGTCATCACAACTTTATGCATGTTCATTATGAAGTTATAAGGGGAACGTGAATTTCTGGCTTTTATGAGGTCAAGTAGCTTTCCTATTAAATATAAATGTTAACTGGGATTTGATCACCGGTCGACTGTTTGATAATATCAAGATTATTTGGTGGAGCATGTTCAATATACGGACACGCAAGGTGGATGTAATTTGTTTTTTAAATGAGAAAAAATTCATAAAAATGAAAAAAAAAATCATAAAAATGACCTTTTAGATAATTCATTATGAAGATAAAAATATAAATCGAAACCACTATTAGGTTGCTATTTAAAATATTTTCTGGAACAAATCATACCGTTGTCCTTGCCTTAACGTCGTTTACCAAGCTTTGGTTGGTGTTTTAGTCGCACTGAAAAGAACGTGAATTAAATACAACGTATACCTATGTATATTGCATCATCTAAAAATCGAATAAAAGACTTCAATTAAATGTTATCAGCTATTAATGTTTCTTACAATGAGTTACTATACTCCTTTTAAGTGCTTCCTAAAATATTATGGGTTTGTTACATATATTACTTTTACATCTCAAAGTCCACTATAAAGAGCTGTAGTTATACTTAATAACGAAAGCCATAGAGTTTTCGTCAAAATAAAAAATAGCAGGCTTGCTTTGCTTGACGTTTGATATATTTGAATACTGACTAGTATTGATGATTCCTAAATTGTTCCGTTATTGCAATTATAAACTTTAATATACGTCATTTGGGTATTCCATTGTAAAAGTTTGTTTACGTAACGAAACTTTTCAATAGAAATAAATCAAAAATCGAGAAATTTATTTCATTCCTCAAGACAAAAGTAGATTAAGGGGCATCCAGTTAATAAAGACACATTTTGAAATTTCATTAAAAATAATCTGCTAGGCTATATAAAGTTTTGCCCGATAGCTCATTTTAAAGCCTTATTGTTTGTCTTTCAATTAAAGACAGACAAATGTTGCCAAACAAAATCACAAAAGTTTAAGGGGTAGTAAAATCAAGTCATGACATAAGCGGCTTTGCCAGACTCGTAAAAATGCTGCACATTTTAAACAAATTATTGTATGCTACTCCGTTACAATACTGTGTAACGAAAAATTTAGGTTACTGGTAAAAAGGCACATTCTGAGTAAACTTTTTAACCCATATAGAAAACTATCATCAGCTGGTTTTACCTTTACAATCATATAATAAATATAAGTAGTTCTAGAAAATGTAAAGAAAGTTTCCCTTGTACTTTAGTTATCCCTAGTCCATTAAAATTCCTAAATTGAAATGAAAATGACTACATATAGAAGTGTAGGGTTCGCGCTTTCAGAATTTGGTAACAATTTACAGATTTGTTACTTTTAGAAGATACAATTTAACTGTGCAATAAAAATAAAAATTTCAATGCAAAAACTAGTCATTTTAAAGGAAATCAAGCTTTGCCGTTTTCAGTCCAACTCTCACAAAACTACCCAGAATGCGTAGGAATGTACAAAGTTGGTCTTTTATTAAAGCCAGTTAATCACAGCATAATCAACAATGAAATATGTTTCTCCATCCATCGTATAGTAATTGTAGCTACCGCTACCGTTGAAGTTTGGGTTCAGTTTGAAAAACCTGTCCACACGATTTTTTTCATGCTGGAGAAAGTATTTAAATTCCTGGGCGTAATTCATTTTTTTCAACAGTTGGAGGTTTTTTTATAAACTTTGACATGTATTCATTCCAAAAATTTAATCCAGACACCAATACCTTGCATTCAGTCAAAATGGCAATCGTTTCAAAAAGATGTCTTTATTAACCGGATGCCCCTTATTTGTGGTTTCCATTTTAATGAAATGCTGATGTCCTTATACTTGAATTGATTATTGTATTAACTGAATTAAAGCAAATTCTTGATTCTTTTTCAAATAACTTTTTAAAGTCGATGAACTATTATGTAAATATGTTTCTTAACTTTAATTAGCAATTTTTATTCTAACAATTTTCGTACCTGCTTGGTACCTGTGAGTTGTATGTGCATGCATAGTACACCGAAAAGACATAATACAGCCGAAGAAATCAACAATTGCTAATAGTTTATCATGACAAACTTTCAACAACAATTAACAGTAATTGTGTTTTTAAGTTGCAATTATATTTATTTATTTCCACATAAATTCATGGCAGGTAATTTGTCAAATTGGTAATATACATTTGTACTATTGTGTTTTGAAGAAGATTCTTAGTTGTTGGTTTTAATCGAGTTAACTAAGCAACAATTAACTGGGTCATTTCAATTTTATCAAAATCAATGTGGTATTGAGTATGAAGTACGTACTAAATTAATTAAAATATTTGATGTATTTTTAAACATAAATAAATTAACCATATCTTAACTGTTCTATTACCATTTATATATTGTTTTCTATAATGCCGTGGACAACGAACATCTCCCTTTTTCAAGGCACCGAAATACTGGGTAACATATCCTTTTGTGACGTTATAATGCAACAATTATATTTAAGCATAATTCAAAGGAAGAATATTTGCAGTATACTCGTGTCAAAAATCCTTCCAAATCCTACTCAAACCCACTTGCAAATAACTGTTAGTTTGCTAAGAAATGTCATTAACGTTTATGAAATTTTCAACTTAATCAATCACAAAAACACTATATACGGCCACGTTTTATTTATATATAAATTTACCCAAGTATCCGAACAATAACGTTGTGGTGAAAAGACAAACCAATTGTAGCTATAAACACGACATATATTTAAATATTAAGAAATCGTTTTGTTGGTTGAAAGTATTGTTGTCTGATCTTGAACTAACGTTGTGAGTATAAGAAATACTTGTATGAAAGCATTCAAAAACAACTGGGAATTGAAAGAGTTATTCAAGATTTTTAAAATTTGGGCACATGCTTAAACAACACATTGAATCTGAACAGAAACTACGATATATATTACCCATCACTGTCTACTCAAACTGATGATGAATAAACATAGCTTGTCATTCAAATTAAGAAACTAAAGCCAGCCAGAAACAAAGCATTTATAAAACAATAATCTCAGCGTATTTATTTTGAATGGGATATTTGTATTAAAGTTTGCTCAGTTCATATATTATATGAGTAATCTAGATCTAAAGGTACAGTGCCTGGAAGGCGTGCTTTTGTCAGAAGGTTCAGGTTTTTATCTCTCTTTCTTATCTAAATAATTTGCATTTATAGATAAGCGATATTTTTTACTGATAAAAACGATCTTTTTTTGGGCTGCTATCTGCTCATTTGCATGAATTGACTAAGAGAACTTCATGGTAGCAATTTTATTTCTTCTACAATGCTGGCCGTTCAGCCAGTTCATGCAAATAAGCAGATAGCAGCTCCAAAAAAGATCGTTTTTATCAGTAAAAAATATCGCTTATCTATAAATGCAAATTATTTAGATAAGAAAGAGAGAAAAAAACCTGAACCTTCTGACAAAAGCACGCCTTCGAAGCACTGTATATACCAAAACAATCTCTTAATAGTATTCGAGTACTTTTTGTAATTCAGTTAGAGTTAGGTGAGTTCAACTGGATTAAGATAATTAATCAAGCAAATAATAACTGGCATCCTCAGTTGGCATCCAACCGAAAATTCCATCTCTACTCAAGTAATTTTAAGTAGAATGACAAATCGAAAGTCGAATGATACATAGTGATTTACAACATAGTATTTGCAAAAAATCCCCATAATTATTTTCATTTTTGAATGTTATGAAGGTGACTTATTTATTGACTAGTTACAACGCCATTACTTGAAAACTTGTAATTTCCAGGTTGTATTTGCAAAAAGGTGCTCAACCAATTTAAAGTTTGATGGCCATAAAAAAAATCAAGAACGCAGAGCAAGAGCACATGGAAACATTCTGAAATGAACGTGGATATTATAATGCATTTCTGAAGATATAAAATTAAAGCCAAATTTATTACTATAATTTGTTCATATCAAAGAAAAGCTGGTGGAAAATAATTATATTTTTTGCAAACGCATCACTAATAATTTTTAAATATGACTGATTGGATGTTTGTCAGTTAACCCAGCATCTGTGGAACTGACAATGACAAAATCACTGCTGGCTCAAAAAAACGTAAGACATTGTGATGTTGTTATGGAAATACTAATTAATAGAATCAAAAACTGGACGTTTCGGTAAGGATTTCATGTTTTGTTTCTTATCATAATTTATACGTACGTACGGAAAACCTTTTTAATCTGTGCTGCAGACATCCCTTTAAATGATCATTTTATATTATATTTACCGAAGACTTTAAAAGCAAGTTCTATTAAACAATTTCTTCTTTCATATTTAAATTCTTACAAACAATTGTGCTGACAACAAAAATTTCTCAGCTTGCATGCATTCTAGTAATGTTCTGGAAATTAGTACGCATTGTTTTGTGGGCAAGCAAAAAATGCAATAACATTACTTAAATTGCAATTTACATTACGTTTGTATTTACGAATATGCAGAATTGGGAAATTGTTTATTCCTATTTAATGTCTTTTGATTAAAATTTTAAATTTATAGTATTTGCATTCTAAAAACATGCAACTAAAAAGTTACAGAACTTGTTATTTCTATACTATTCGGATTGAAAAAAATAATTTGAACTTTCTATACCATTTAATATTTATCAGCCAAAATGTTTGCTAATGAACTACACAGATCCCTTTTAAATTTTGCTGGTTTGAACAGAGGTTAAAGTAAAATACAGAAAAAAACAATAAAACTTCTCTAAATGTCGTAAATGTCAACTTTAATAACTTCTACTGTATAACCTGACAATATTCTTTACCTTTTGTTCTTAAATTTTTCATTTTATTTTCGATTATTTTTTTGATAAACACTACAACAAACGGATTCGTAGTGAAAGGTTCCAAATGTGTTTTATAACTCATGGAAGTAATTTTTAGTTAAATTTAAACCGTATTTTAAAGTTTTTAAACTGTATGTTAAACCTGGAATCTTTGCAATAAAAAAGTTTCACAAACTTGAATAACCACAACATACTTATATTAAAAACCGATGATTCTAAGTTGTTTGTTCTGGGAACGTCAAAGATGAGACAATCGTTAACATTTTAAAATATCTGAAAGAATCGTGGACGTAAATATCAGTATCAGTACCGTGTACCCAAGTTAGTTTTTTGAGATATTCAAGAAACTTGTCAAATGAAATCTATTCTATCATTGATTTAGTTTTAAAGCTAATATTCCAAATATGTCATCCATGGACCATGTAAATGTTTCATTTAATTAATGTTTGATCGAATTATTTCCTTACATAAATTACCAACTCATCAAATATTTAGGAAATATTGGAAAGAAAGATGAAGGTTTTCATGTTTTAAAATTTAATGAGGCAAATACAGTGAATATTAGGTATTTTCCGCGTATTTGGTTTCAATGCATCGACATTATTCACATTATGGACTTTTGTTTACGTGTTTTTAAGCATTGATTCTTTTAAGTTAGGCATTGCTCCGCCAATTAATTGTTTCAAGTTTTAAATGGGAATTCCATGAGTGAGTTGTGTAAATACATGAACTTAAACTTGTATAGAAAATAGAATGCGTCCGTGTAAATTAAATACTAGGCTATTTAGAGCACTTTTACCATTTCAAAAGAAAATGTTTCCTTAAATAGATTAATTTTGTGTTATATCCTGATTCATGTTGGTGTTTCTTCGTCCTTTATTTTTTTCACTATATTAAGATATCAAAACAATTTATCGTACCCTTGAGATCACAATTTTATCGAAAATAACGTTTGCGACGCTGACCTGTGTAAACGACCTAATCGTCATTACTTTAGATTTTTTATACTTAAGCCACTGAAATAAAGTTTTCAATCTAATTTAATGTATTTACAGTTTGGTGCCGCAAAATTTATTTTTGATATAGTTTGCGTTCGTATGGAAACAGGTAATACTATATTTTGATGACAGAGAGTCTACAGTAAAAAAGTATTGAAAGGTTTAATTGTTTGTTTTGCTACTGTTGTGTCCTTTTTAACAGTATTAAAAATGACGCACTCAAAAAATCTACAGATTATTTCAGACTTTATTTATATTATCATTATTTCTTAGACAAAAACAGCTGGGAAACGTTGCTTGTTTCAAATTGTACTTCTAATATAAAACAAGTAACCTTACAGTTACATTATTGGTTAACTTATAATAATTTTCGCTAAACCGTTTGGGTGTAATGAAGTTGGTCGACAAAAATGTAAAATTACATTCACAAGCACAAACAGACCATTTATGTATATATTTTTACATGATGCTTTTATGTTTGTTTGCAAAAAAGATGAAATATAATTAAGTAATTACATCTTGCAATACTATTGCTTTGAAGAACAACAAAGTGATAGAAGAAAGCTGTTTCTTAACATTTATATGGTTTTTAACGTCGCGCATTATATTTAGCATGTATTAACACCCGGGAGTAACACAGATCATAAAAATGCTGTACTTCCTAGTTAAATAAAAAACAAAGTGAAACAGATATCGAGGAAAATTAATAATAACTAACTAATTATTCTGTTCCTTTGTACGCTTTTCAAAAATTTATTGGAATCCTACAAGCTTATTATTCCATTTGAGAAGAATGAGAAGCTGCGACGTAAAATATTTACCTTGCTTATTCTATGTATGATGTACACCGAGAATATCAAACTGCAACTATGAAATATCTGATACGTAGAATACGTATGTTAGATATTTAATGCGATGGGTATGATGTCTGACGTCTGAATGGAAACACAAAAACTCAAAAACATCTTGACGGATTGCCACTAAATTTGGTACGCAAACACCTAAGAAGGCCAGTATCACCTCTGGAATTGATTATCAGCCCTCTGGGTCAAACCATTTGGGGGCTTCAGGTCAGAGAAGGTCACGTGTATTTTAAACGGGATTTTTTTTTATTTTATTGCATAAATCGATGGAGGGGGCAAAACTTAACAACTTTTATGAAGACACCATGGGTTAATTCATAACCCCTGGGGCGCTGTAGGTCACAACTCGCAAAAGGTCACATCCACAGCTGATCATTGCGGAATGTTAATAGGATGAGTCACTACGTATAAGATATTTGTTGCTATGGGTTACACCCGTCTCGTTCATTCTTCCTATACTCAATCAATTTGCATTATCGATTATACTCTTTCGTTTGTTTAGACATACTACATTTTTACTGTTTTCCCTATCTGGAACAAAGACCATTGACAAATAATATAAGTATGTGTAACGTTCTATGGAAAATTTTCTTTTTCATGGACACCACATTCTCTGAGAGTTAACTAACACAGAGGCAGATTATTTTCTGAGCAAACTTCCGTTAACGAATTACCAAAAAGAACTGACATATTATATAAAGTAATACCATTTTTATTATTTCTACGCTCCTGCACCACAAAATATTTTTTAAATGAAATGTTGGTATATCGCAAACAATAGATGAACCGATTAGCAGAAATTTTATCGGATTAAGAGATAAAATCAGCAAGCTGGAGAGTAAAGAAAATGAAAATATTTTATGGGAGACTTTCTTCTGAACGAACAAATATTTTTTTCAACAGTTTCGTTACGTTGCACACATCCTACTTTGTTTTGTTTAAATAACAAAGAAAAATTATTTTCTGTGCAAATTTGCGTTAATAAAATTATAAAAGTACTTAATGTATTTTTCAAAATGGGTTTTTTGTTGTAAAGGCATTTATTGACTAAGTACTTGTAATTAATGTGTTTACCCAAATCCCAATAAATGTTAGATGATTCCAAAGTCAGCTCAGATTTAATTTACTAAAGATCAATGCAAATACTTTTACACGACTAATTAAATTACTCAATGAAGTTAGGTAATCTGCAGAAACATTAGAAACATAAAATATCTAGTTTAAATTAAAATTTGATTTTTAATTTTATGCATGGATATTTAAAACCGCAAATAGTTAGTAACGTCTTGTGTGACAACTTTATTTATTTAAAATTTGATCCTATTCATGGTAAATACTTTTTGTAGCTTGGCATTTCCTTCAATCACTGAGAATCTACGGATGTGATGAACCTAATTTTCGTGATTAGTTATTTTAAAGGCGTTCAAGTACTACTAATTGCAACCTGAGGATAAATCAGATATGGCACACGGGATTTAATAGGCTGGGGAAATATAGTTAAACTTGGATTTTAATGGACCCGCTTAGCACCTCTTATAAGTTAGCTTTATTGGGTACCGGTTTCCACCATTGTAACGTTTGAAATATCAAAGCGCGCGCTTTCTATGGCACAATGTACATGCATGTAGTTTTGTACATTGCCCGTTAAGACCAACCTTTCCATTAAGCAACAGATACCCGTTCAAAATTTATTTTTATATATTTAGCGGATTTGAGGTATGCCAAATTAAGAATGTCAAACGATCTCAAAGCACAGTGCAACCTCTCCATAAGATGATGACAACAACCCTGTCGTAAACTTCATCTTGGCGAGGGACCGCTCCATCATGTTCTGAACCTCTGAGTTCAGGAACTTAAGGAGTTCATCCAGTTTCTCCT
>JAQFYG010004496.1:0-10968 GCA_034694325.1 Entomobrya corticalis | reverse complement strand
TCGTTGCAAGCAATTATTTAGCACAAATGAACAATAACATCTTGCTTGCATTGTTCTCCGTTGGCTTTGTGAAATTGGTATTGCTCGTAAATATAGCAATAAGTAATAACACGAGACAGCCGTATAAGGTATTGCCTTTTCACATTTAGGAACAGGTGGCTTGTTATTTTTCACACGGAACATGGCAATTCAAATAAACACACTCTATTATGTACTCCGTTTGACGGTTTCGTTGAATCCTGTATTTAATTTATTAACTACCGGTAGTATTGTAAAATGCGATATAGGTAGTTTATGCAATACAGATCTAGTCTGTGTATGTGTGTGTCTGTCTGTGCACACAATTACTCAAAATATACTTGACTGATTGACACCAAATATGGTACACGTGTTCCTTAGAGCAATATTAGAGTTTGAATTTCAGTCCACAAGGTCTATTCTTTTGTGGTCAGAAGGTCAACGGCTGCATAGTGGCTACTGTAGCACCACATTTGTATTGCATAATTTGATAGAGAGGACAAAATGAAGCAACTTTTTTGAAAACATACTAGATCAATTCAACCCCCTGTGGCGCTAAAGGTCGCCAAAAGTCATACGCATTATAAGCAGTACCTACCACTTGTAGTTTTTAAATTAAGGTCATAAAAAATTAACTACATTGTTTAATATTTGGAAATTCCGAGTCTTTTTTGTGTATTTATTAGAGGATTTTTGAAATTACGCTATTAATTGATGGAAACTAGATTTCTTGAAAGATTTGACCTGAATTATGTGGTCTGTGGAGCGCAAAAAACATCGGGTGGCTTCCATTAAAAACCCCAAATCCCAGTCCATTTCGTAGAAATGAATACTAACAAAGCTACGCATAAACCTAAAAGGAATGGCGCCAATAATATATACCTTTGCTTCATTATGACCATTTGAAATGTCAAAGGTGGCACCAGCAGTTTTGTTTTCACTATTTGAATATGTCAATTGAATTATAAATTGATCGCAAAAAAATCGCCCCCATTCGTTAATTCCAGTTGCGCCATATAATTAACTCTTTTCAGAAGAATTAGGGGAACATGTCCCGAAAGATGATACCTTATCTTGAGTTCCTATAGCACATCCTTTTAAAAAAACACCGGAGCGCCTGTTTTAGTAAAGTTTGTATAGACTGACAGCGCAATGGTTTCTTTAAGTATAACTGTTGAGTGATTATATTTGTTATATGTGGATTGCTCATTTGGAAATAATCCGAACTGGCTACTAGTTTTTGATGGCCAGCTGTGAAATATTTTCGGATTATTAAGAGAAAACGTTGTGACAGATCACAAGTCTGTGAACTACTCATATAGGTACTTTAACAGTTTGTAGTTAAGATTAATATAATATCAAATCCTGAGAAACTACTGAAAAAGGTTCATGATTATTTCTCTGTTAAAAAAATCTAAGCTTCTCCTCTTTTAATAATCCTCTTGTTCCATTCCACTCTTTCAGTACAAACGGTAAACTATAAACATCAAATTGATGTTCAAATAGTGCTTCAAAGGTGTCAAAGTAAACTTACGGTGGTGGCACTGTTAAATCCGTAATATTTTTCCCTCTGTATTCAATGCAGAAAGTCGCAAAATATAACGGTACTGTAAACACTGCACATCACACAATATAACTGTTTTTTGCCGCTCGTTTGAAACCCAACAAACTAACATTTTGATCCAAAAGCACTGAGATTTAATCCATCAAAATATCAAACAAATGTAGTATTAGCCGCAGTGGAGTGTTTATAGGATTCATAACTAGGACAAAAATGATTTTTAGAAGCAAATATAATATATGCCATGTGTAAACATCGACAGCCGTGACCAGGTGTTTCAAATTATCAGTCCAGTTTGCTTGTTATCCAAGGCAATTGACAAAACGTAGACGTTCACTATATATTGCCAAACGTGTTGCAGAATACACTGCTAAATTGATGTCAGACCATCTAACAAATATCGTAGCGAATCTATATTTCCTTTGAATGTAAGTGCTGACCAATATACATGAGT
The DNA here is from genome assembly GCA_034694325.1 of Entomobrya corticalis. Taxonomy (NCBI): domain Eukaryota; kingdom Metazoa; phylum Arthropoda; class Collembola; order Entomobryomorpha; family Entomobryidae; genus Entomobrya; species Entomobrya corticalis. The sequence continues at coordinate 8,935 of JAQFYG010004496.1, read as the reverse complement.
TAGTATGGAACACATCTGTCGCAGTAGTCACATTGAAGACACAGTTTATATTTTAATGCCTTAAAAATCAATAATACAGGTGGTAATCTAGGAAACATCGTATGAGTCCACATAGAGTTGCATCATGATTGAATTATTTTTCAGAAGTCCAACGACCTTATTACAAAAATTAACTCAAATTTCTTAATTGTAATGACATAATGCCGCCTCCAATCGTACCTTCGTAACACTTTTTGATAACATTTTGATGAATAAAGAACAGTATCAAAATGATTCTGGGATAGCAGGTATGATTTCAAAATAGTGTTTACCTTTTTCCAGATGAAATTTTAATAATCAATCAATAAAACCTTCAACAATTTATCGTTTCAAAAAAAACTGAACTTTCACCATTCACTCGTACAAGTATTTATACACTGTGTTCCAAAACGATAAGGCCACTTTCAATTTAGTGGTGTTTGAACTTACAACTCCTGACTAGCAGCTTCGTCAAAAAAAAACTGTGTCATCGTGTAGTCCAACTCCTTTTCTAGTTGCAACAAAACTTTCATTGTAATATCCATGCCCCTGCTACTCGCCTAGGATTGGCTTTTAAAATGTATGTGGATATCAACTGTTCCAAAACGATAAGGCCACCGAGTGTTAATATGCCGCAACCATATTATTACACTTAACGCCGATGTGTGCGGCACAGATACTGAATCCTTGTATTTTTGGGAGGACAATAGAGCCATCAGTGTTACCAAATGCGAAAATTGCTGCTAGTTCTTATCTAATATCGGATAAACCAGTTTATTTACCGTTTTTGCATGCCTCATTTAAAGCTGCTTTAATGTGTTTCTTAACAATACTTAATAAAACTCAGAAAAACTAACTAAATTAGTCAAAAACGTTCCTCAGACCATTACTGAATACTAACAAACACAAAGCAGCAAAGTTTAATAACTTAATTCAACAATTTCCGAAAGTAATGTAACGCTGAAATCATATCAGGGTTTGGTAATGTCTACTTATGAAGCAAAATTTTCACAGATGCGGCAATTTTATGACATAAAATATAACCATTTGGTGCATATTATATAACAGCATAAAAGCAGCGAGTAGCAGGGGCATGTATATTACAATGAAAGGATTGCTGCAACTGGAAAAGGAGTTGGACTACACGATGACACAGTTATTTTTTTGACGAAGCTGCTATTCATGAGATGTGAGTTCAAACACCACTAAATTGGAAGTGGCCTTATCGTTTTGGAACACAGTGTATTGTCTACGCCCTTTCAGTGTAAGGGTTTCTTAAATAATGATAACAAATAAAAGTTACTTGCAAAATAACTTAAACATTATAATTTTCATATCAATTGATTAATCAGACAATTTTAAATCCACTTCAAAAACACAAATTTCAGAATCCGCACTAATGGCGCCTCAACCAAACAAAGCTTTTAAAAAGTAGCAAAAAGCTTTTACGCAATGACATCAAGTGAAATGACGACCACTACAGATAACATGAAAATGTACGCAAACGAAATGTAATTCTAAGAAATACTATATAAAAAATTTGTCTTTAGGTAACTGCATTGCATTTTCTAACTTGTTGTATTTATTGACTAATATTACAATCGAAAATCTCAGTAAATTTTTTCCAAACAAATATATTAAACAATTACTGGAAAACGATTTACTTCATGTTTTCAACAAATACCACACAGTATCAATAATTTGAGCGCCCACACACATCGCAAGGCAAGCGACTTCCATGTTCTTTCTCAAACTTCTTTAGAACTTCTCCAAAAATGTGACAAGCACTTAAACAAATAGACAATATATTTGTAACGATACCTCAGAATGAAATGTTCAAAATGAATAGTCAAAAAATAAAATATTATACCAGGTCCGAGGGTAAGGTTGAACCGTTGCAATATAACTTAATGGACTTTCCGGAGTATATAAACTTCGCGGTTTTCACTCTTTAAGCCTCATTGCCCTATTTGAACAGCCAATACAGTCATTACGTTTCAAACAGTATCATAATTTTTTTGAAATCTTATGTTGAAAAGATTCAGTTATAAAATAAAAAGCACCTACGCCGCATTATAAGATTGTCTTCGTTTCTTCAATGCGTCTTTTGCCTCTTGTCTTTTGGAAAACTGTTCCGTTAACTTCACGTAATTTTCCTGAATTCTGTTAATATTTTGTTCCGCCATTTCTACAGTCGTGGACATTCCAGGCTTAACTTTGGTTTGTAGATCCCTTTTTAGATTCTCGTAAGCCTCCGTCTCAACTCCGATGTCCCCCTCTCGTTCTATCATCTCAAGCAGTGCTGCTTTTGCTAGAAATTTAGGAAGTCAAAATGAAATATTAAAACCTCAATACATAGTTTTTAAACGTCAGTACAATAAAAATAATTCTTTATTGTCAGAAATGTTACCCATATATTGTAAAATATTGCACCATAGACAATCATCATCATTTATCAATTAAGAAAACAACACATTTACGGAAAAATATTCTAAAAAGAAATTTGCTTCATTTTACTGTTTTAAGTATGCTAAATAATGACATTTTACATCGTTTACAAGTGAGGTATCGTATTTATTAAAAATAATAATTAAAAAAAATATTTAATTATTACATATTATGTTGATTGTTGATGTTTTTAAATCTCATTGTCAATGCATGATAAAACGTCATGAGAACCATCGTCATCATAAAAAGTACAACAAATTTCAGACTGCAAACTTACCCTGTTCAAAGTCATTGATCAGCATTTCCTCCCTCTCCGCCTTCTCCTTCAGCATCTTCCTCACTTGGCCGTCCAGACCATTATTTGGAGGTTTCACAATAGACGCCTTTGGCTTTTCTTGTTTCGGTTTCCCAGCTGCCTGTGTCAAGGTATCGCCAGTTAATTCTACCTGTCTCTTGTTGTCGTTTTTCCTTTTCCGATTTCCATTCTTCTTTCCCATATCAACTACTACCTTGTGTTATATATAGACCAACTGGAGAGGTTAATCTTATCAATTTTTGCTAATATAGTGTTCTGAATAAAGTACGATTTAAAGAAATATGATAATTTACGTTTGTTCAAGATCCGCTGAAAAGATCTTTCAGATTTATTTTATAATACACTCTGTTTGCACGATAAAAACTGCCCGTTAATATTATTCATGTAGCTTTAAAAACTGCATGTTTATCTTGTAAGACGTCATTTGTATCAAAAATAGAAATTTTACACCAAAGTAGGGCAAACAAGTAACTACACTTTTCCAAGAATTTATTGTGCTATTTAATAAAATGTCGTATTGTTCTCACGAAATATTGCATTGTGCTTGTCCTTTCATCCGCATTCATGCAACGCACAGTGATTTGAATGAAACTGATTTGTAGTAGATATAATATTACGTGTGCATGTGTTTTATCAGTTACATCAGCAAAAGTGACGTTACATGATATATTTAAGTAGCATAGAGTGTTAATGGAAGCAAATGCAAGAATCTGCTATTTACTGAAAAGCAGTATATAGAGGTATAATTCATGGTCTGTTAAATTTAAAATCAATGTATCCGCAATAACCAAACTTAAGTACTAGCTAACTTGTGTTCAAAGTAGACTAGATTAGCTTTGGTATTTAAGATTTTGTGAAAAACAGACGGTATATTTTCTCTTTTTAAATATCAACGACATTTGTTCATATCATACTGTCTTTGCGACGTTTAATATTTAAAAAAAATCATTTTAGAACTATTTGTGTCAAAAATCAAACATTTTCGTTGCTTGCTTGTTTTAGGAAGAAGATAATTTTGGCAACAACGTATGATATATTAATATATAGTACGAACAATATTTCTTAAATGGGTTAGATAAAAATAGTACAATAATGATAGCATAGTGTTATTTTTATTAAATATTTTTAACTGATGGCTAGAGTCAAATGTATTCTTATAGGCAAAGTTTTACAAATATTAAAACACTTTGCGTTTTCTCCCAGTTTTTGAATTCCTGTCACAACGCAGTAACAAATTTCTTTCAATGGTAATTAAGTGGTACATCTCTAAGATAATCATAATAAATATTCTATTTGTCTTATAATTTCACGCAACTAGTAAAATAAGCACCCGTAAATAATGGACATCATATTTAGGTTTAAACATGCGACATGATAACAGCGGCGTTAAATGACATTACAACAAATTTAAATCTTAAAAACAGATTTATATTCTTGAATGAGATGATGGCAAAATGTTAGACACAAAAGAACAGACGGCGTATTTATGGCATAATTTTTTTGAAAATATTTTATGTGTAAATTAAAAGCAAACATTTGCATCCGATAAAATAATTGTTTTGCATTTTAAATGATTATTGTTTTCTTGAAAGCAAAACTCAATTTAATTTTTTTAAACTAATTCTAATCCCAATGGCAGCACAAAGTTTTTAAAAACCTATACGATATAAATACAGTAAGAACTAAAATATCAATAACAAATTTTTGACATCTTTTATTTTTACAAAGTTTAAATTTATGTAGAAAGTATCATTTCGAATTTATAAAGTAGAAATTTAATATTCGAAGGATACGGATATTCAAAGCAAAAATTCCTAAGGAATTCTAATTTCAATGCATTATTTTTAATGGTCAATACGGCACCTTTCTTTAAAGTACAAATTCATCAAAATGATTGCGAAAGTCAGTCAGTGTTGCCGTTTAAAACATTTTTTACATCTGCTGCCGATGAAAAGGAAATACATTTTGCACTAATCACAAATTCAAAATTGGAGCGTTTTGGCATATTCATTGGCTGTATATAAAGTTCCTAACTATTAAGTAAAGCATTTACCAGTAAACACCAAAGAATATTTATTTTTTGTTGTTTATTTGCCCGTTATGGGAAGCTTAAGTAAATACGCCCAGTGTGTTGATTGCACCACATCTTACCTGCGTCCGAACGCGATTGGAAACAAATAATTTAATGACAAGACTCAAAACATGTTCACATACATCTTATATTCACCTGGAGCAGAAGCTAAAGTTTTAAAATATTTAGAGACTATTTACCGAAATCGCAAATCGTCCTCTCAAATGCAATTACATAAGTTTAGACATTTTCATGAATGCAAAATGAAAGGATATAGCAGAAATAATAATTGACATGGGTTCTGGGATCTGTATTTTTGCGTGTAGTTTCCAAATGAAGAGTGTCCAATTCTGTATGAAATCAGTTTATAAATAAAAAACGTTAAATTTTCTGACATTTTCCATATTTTTGATGGCTTCATATTAGTTCAACACAAACCTGTCAACATTTTAATGGATGGAATGCGATCGCTTAGCTCCTTATTTTGCCAAAAGGTCTCACCAGCTGCTCTCATTCCGACCACAAAATTAATTGGTGCTAAAATCAAGGACGCATTCCAAATTTTGGAATTAAAATAAGAATTAACTTCAGTCAGCACCTTTTTCAGTTGGGTCAAATGTATCATCTCCATGAGTGTACTTTAACCCACAAACGTTTTTTAGCTAAACTTTGTTCCAAGTACGTGATACATGGAATCGTTATTCGGACAGTTTGCATTCTTTCTAGCTCCAAATCTTGAACAAACTTATTTTCTTTTCCATTTTCCAACTTGAGAAACATTTTTTTCACTAATTGTAAATTTAATTTGTTTACAGACATATACAAAGAACCAATGGTCCACTTTTTCAACATTGTTCTAGTCTACAAACGTAGGTCTAGATTGACCAGTTTCGGGAAACACATTTACAAATTGGGAGACTCATTTTCCGGCTGTGCCTATTCACACTGTGTAGAATACAGGGACAACTCTCCCAAGTTTTTCCGTAACTGGAAAGCTGATAAATGTGTTCACATTATTCCTCAAGTTTCCATGGTAATTTACTCCAACAATTCTCAACGTTTTTAAACTCGTCCGGAAGTGATCCAAAATTCTTCGTAGAAGCTGATCTTCAAATGTCGTGTTTGTAATCAAAAATGCTAAATTTACGAGATTTGGTAGTTTGTTTATTAATATGATTTCTAAGTCGGAGTGTCTAGCTTATATCTTGTGTTAGTTGATTTTAAGCAACAATATATTGTTGCCTGTAAAATGCAGGAGTTACCACTGTTTTTTGAGTAAAATTGTCCCAAAACAGAAAAAAAAATTTTAAATTAATTTAAGTAGCGTAACAGTCGTAATCTAAACACAATGTTTGATTTTTTTGTCGAGTTTGTGTGAATAATAACAGGCAAATGATTTAAGTGCAAAGTTTCCAGAGAATGCCGATCTTTTAACATCGGAATTTTGGCAGTACTTTTAAACAACCTAATATTGTATCAAGTGTTTTAATGACTTTGCTGATATTCTGGACGTTCTTAATACATCTTTTTTTAATTTATGTGCTCACATGAGCATAAACTAATTCTATTTACACCATTTAGAGGACGATTTACACATTTGTTTTACGCAACTGATTGAATTTTCACAGTAAAATGCATGATTAAGATAGAAATAATCATGTTTTGGTTGTAGGACAATTTTAAACATATATAAGTGACTAAAATCTGAAAATAAAATGGCAAATAATTGTATGGATTGACTATAATGTTAATGGAAGATTCAAGTGCCTGAATCCAGATGGAATGAAATTGCGAGATTCCTTACAAGTTGGTAAAGATATCACTTTTAATGAACTAGCTGAGTTTAAAATATGTTGCACAAAATGATTAATGTTGAAACTGTGCTCTGATATTTTCTCCTTTTCGTTCAAACCACGTAATTTTACTTTTTCTATAGTCAGTGCCAACTTCTTCATGTTTGGAAGTTCAAATTTGGGGAAAAGTGTGACAAGGGAGCCTCTATTTATGCGAAATGTAATGTCCAGCTCTAAAATACTTTCTCCTCAACGAGGTCAAACACTTTATCAAACTGTCACCATTTTCTTCACCAAAATAATCCGCACTAATTTTCAAACTAAATATTAAGCGTGAGGTCTCCGACCATGATGGAAGACTTTCTGTTGTGATGGAATCGACAAAATTGTCCAATTGTTTTCCATTCCGATTAACAAGAACAGTTCCGTTCACAGAATTGTTTTAACCAGTTTGAGTTTGAAGAGAGCCTGGATTTTCTTTCGGAGCAATTCAGTTTTTGTTCCAAGCCAGTTGCTATTTACGAGTCGCAGATTCCTGATGGAACATCTGGAAACTGTTGTTGCTCCCGGTTTGATAATTGCATGATTATTATTTCACGGAGCTACACACGACGACAAATAGTTAAAAATATAAAAGTCAAAGGAAGCAATATATTTATATTTTGTTTTGCATTTTATAAAAAAAGTTGCTTACCAAATCTTGGCTGAAGACTTTGTTGGTTAATACTCAAAGGTGCTTTTGCATTTCTATGGTTATTGCAGAGGTTTAATAACTAGTTTGTGTATTTTAATTTCACTATTTAAAATTGCAGTGAACACTAAACAACGCAGGACTATGCACCACAGTAAAACTACGTTGTTGTGATGAAGAGAAAAAACATTTATGAGAGCGTTTTTTGAGATTCAAAAGAAATTGGAAAAATAAAAGTTTTTTGTTGTTGTTTTTCAGGGAAAAAAGTTTTTCAATGATCAGTTTCGCTCGTCTTTCAGGTCAGCTTGCATGAGCAATGCATCTTCAACAATAATGTAAAGTAAGTGCGAACGCAATAATAAAAGCCAGGTGTTTGTTGTCCAGCTCATCTTAGGCTGCCTTCACAAATAGCTGGATCGCTCGAGTTTTTGGTTTTAAGATGCTCATGGAACTTGGTCTGCTGCAAAAGTCTGATTGTTATGCCTTTTTGTTATCGTCTAAGAGCACCGTTCTGAGATAAAATTGATGCAGTTGAGATGCGATGATAAAAACCAACAAAAAAGTCAAAAGTGAAATAGTGCATCTGTACAAAAAAGTATGCTATGAAGCTACATGACCAGTACAACGAAACGCGGAATCTTTTCAGGCTGTATTCATAAATTATAAACACCATCATTACTTTATTGGCACCGTACAGTTAAAACGTCTAATGATGAACTTTTAAAATAATCAAAATGCAATTGAATTGCTTTTTTGATATTGCCAGTTGACGACAATGAAAATATTGTCGGGATATCTTGTCACATGACCGTTTCCATCAATTTATGAAAAATAGCATTGGTCGAAAGCTGCGTTAGCTCCCAAAAAGCTGATGATGAAATGAGGACGATATTTGATAAAAATGATGAATATTAACAGAGTTGAGTGTCATGTTACGCACGGTCTTATAGAATCTCAGATAGTACAAATGTTTTGGTTTTTATACGAAGCTGTATAAGTTGAAAATCGTTTCAACCAAAAAGCATAACCGTTTACAATGAATGAAATGAAAACACAAGTATATGTTGGAGTAATCATTCCCAGATAGGTAACATTTTTACCTCATTTAAAAATGTTTTTATATTGGGGCTCAAGTGGACAAAAGACTGTGAAAAGCCGACTTTTTAGACTTTCGTCCTGGAGTAAGGAGCTACGTTTTCCGCAAATGAGAAAAAAACATCTGGAATTCTCGAGATCTGGCTTTATTATAAGTTGCTTATTTTTTGCAACAATGACAGCTTTTTGGAAGCATATTTTTGGTCAAATATTTTGCGAATAGCTTTCTTCAAGTTATCTTCAAGTCAAAATCTTATTTGCTAGATTTTTAGCATACAGATATGAGTAAAAGTGTTATGGCATTTTCAAAATATTGCGACACGCAATGTTAAGGTGGCAGCTTTTATAGGCCACTTTCCCGCGAACGGACTTTTTCCTGTGCGGCCTTTTTCCCGCAAGTCGTTTTCCCGTGGGACTTTTTCCCGAACGGCCGTCTTCCCGCAAGGTATTTATCCCGCGAAACATAACTCCGCAAAGCTATGTTGTTGATAGATATATGATAA
>JAQFYG010004495.1:0-10971 GCA_034694325.1 Entomobrya corticalis | reverse complement strand
GTCAAATTTGAACGCCACGGTCACGTGGCGTTCAAATTTGACTCCACTTTCATCAAACGTCAGTATTTTTAATGAGACATGAAATAATTGAAATTGAATCCAGGAGTCAAAATTATTGTTAATGTCTCGCTTATCATATAATGAGGGTATGTTGTATGGAACGTGACCAGACTGATACGTGGTATTTACGTTCGCACAAACAAATGGAAAGTGTATTATCTTATCTATTCATATTATAATTGAGGTTACAGGATACGTTTGAACACGAGACCAAAATAAAATGCCAGAAATGTTGTTTTCAGTCTACGCAGACTCTGGGACCTCTTGGATGATTTTCACCTCTATATGTAAAATATAAGCATCAACAAATCTAGCAAAATAATATTACTTTTAGGAACAGGATTCTGACATGCTAATATACTGAGGTTACTACCAATTTTTCAAATTTAAACTATTATTATATAGCTCCGGCTAACGGTTATGATTAAGACATGAATAGAGCTTATTTATCATAGTCAATTTCCATTTACTTGATCACATAATATGACCGCGATTCAAAATTACAAAATGGTTGAATCCTACTTTTAACGCAAACGAACGCATAATTCATGGTGTTTTATTAAAACCCATCTCAAAACATGAAATTGTAGTTAGAATCATTGAATGATGGACTCCACTGTTGCATGTTTTTGTACGATAGCCATTAAAAATGAAAGTATTTTTATAGTTTTTATTATTTGTAAAATGCGATTTGAATTCATTGTCAAATCTTTCAACTTTACTAGAGTTTACACGGTCAATTCAAAAATAAGCGTAAATGTTGTTTTTCTAATTTTATCATGTTTGGACTAATTTAAATTTACTTATTAGTCACGCACGATCAATATTATTTACAAACATACAAGGAATAGGAATTATTGATTGTTCCTTGTTCCAGAGCAAATAGAACAAATATGTACACACAAAAAGTTTTAAAAATCAATAAATTTTATGGCACATGCTATCTTTTTGATGCATGTATGGTGCGGTAACAACAGATAACAAGTCTCATGATGACACTGTGCGTACCCAAATTATATTGTTTTGCATGCTAAAATTTTAAAAAGTTAAATCGCAATATTCCTGCACGCCATGCACTCATGCACTCTTTACACATCTCATAATATTATGCACACTCAAGTATCTTGTTTTGTTTGTCAATTCATAAATTTTGGATACTATATAAAGCATTTTTCACCGTTTATAGTCATTCCTTTTTCCGGAATCCACGATTTTTTTTATTGTTTGATTGAAAACTTAAGCCAACTTTAAGTGAAAGTAGTGAAGATACTGCTATATTTGCAACTGTGTTTCCGAGTTTTAGTGTAGTGTGCATCAATAACGTAAGTGTGGTCATTATTAACAAAAATAAAATACTAGTGTACTTATGCTATAACATATGTAATATGTGTTTTGTAGTAAATTGTCCTACTCTAACTAGGTATGATCCCGTACTGTGAGGACCAAATTAAAAGTTCTTTATAAGCAACAGCTTAAGCAAATCTTCAGGATTCCAATGGTGTAAATATTTTGCTGCTAAAGTAATGTCTTGATAGCCTAACCTCCGATCAAAATGTGCACGTCCATTAAAAATGCTTGTTATAACTACACACTAAATCCGCGCACGCAGTTTTCTTTCCGCTATTCCAGCGGTAGCTTGCTGTGGATAGATATTAGGGTGCTATTATAACAAGCGTGTTTTGCTAGACGTGCTCATTTTGAAAGCAGGTTAGGCTATCAAGATATTATTTTAGCAGAAATTTGTTTACATCGTTAGGATTCTGAAGATTGTCTAATGCTGGTGCTTATAAAGAACTTTTAATTTGGCCCTCACAGTGCGGGAGCATACCTAGTAAGCTGCATACATGGAACATTTCCATATTTTTCTCTTTTTTATAAATTCTGGGTTTGCTTTCTCCACAGAAAGTAAGTTTGCTTCTTTTGCATAAATAACATCATTTGACCTTGCCAAGCTGCTGCTAAGAATTTTCTCCACTCGTACTCGCACTGCGTGTTGAAATCAGAATGGGGAGAAAGCGAAACGAGCCTGACAATGACAATGTTGCAACAAATTTCTCTACTAACTCTTCCACGAAGAGAAAGTTGGGTGAAAGCACCGGAAGCAGCAATGGTCATCATTATACCAACAATACTAATCTGGTAACAACTCGAACATCCAAGAGAGCATGTGTAACACCTTCACAAAAGCCAAGTAGCACCCTGAAATATGAAGGAAGGGCATCCAAAGTCCTCCCAAATACTTCAACAGCGATGGAGATAGATGAGAAACGAATAGAAACAAACGGAAAACTGCAACCAAAACCGGACTTGACCTTCTACGAAAAAGATCCCACTTTTGAATCAAAAATGGAACTTCCATTCATTTCCACTCTGGCTCATTCCCGACTCCTGATTCGTGCTGTAATCTTAAATGACATGAAGTTATTTAACAAGCTGATAAACGAAGAGCCACACAAAATCTACACATTGGGAATGCCAAGAAGCTCAAGAAATGCTGGAAATGTGTTGAACTACACAATAAAGCACGAAAATAAAGAGGCTTTTAAAATCCTGCATGGAATTTCGTCCAAAACATTGGAGAAATTTGGATGCTCTCCTTCGCTGACAATATCTGAGGAAGAGACTGGACATCAATCCCATACAATGTTTGGACAAGGAATGAAACAGGTAAGTGTAGGTCGAGGGGGAAAGGAAGGAAACAATGCCTTTTTATATGACATCAAATCGGCATATCAATTACCAGCGTCTCTAGATTTTGATGGTTCTGATATAAACCGCATGGCTCTGAAAATGGGTAACAGCTAATAATACAAATTTGTTTACTGAATTCTTTACTTTTTAAATAGTATTTACTTATATCAAGCAACGTTTTGTGGTTCATATTTTTTATTTTCAAATTTTATAGGCGTCTCTACAGAATATATGGACTTTTTGATGAACGAGTTAAAGATGCAGCATTGGGATTACTACAGCATTCATATTCCCTTACAAATGGGGCATTATGAACTAGCTGGAAAAGCCATATCTAAAGCGAATTTAAAAGGGGGATATGGTTTCAATCTTTTACACGAAGAAGCCTTGATGAAAATCAGTGGAGATGATTTGACTCCATTTAAGCCACTTTCCGTCACAAAAAAGTGCATTTATGACACCCGATTTACACCACTCCATTGTGCAGCAATCAACCCTAAAGTGGACGTACTCATCACTCTTTTGGGCTCCATGCCTGACATCACTGATTTCAATTCGGCAGATCAACATGGCTGGACTGTGGGTCATTATGCGGCAGTTTGCAGTGGTCCAGATCCACTCAAGTACCTTCTTGAAGTTGGAATTTCCACTCATGCCACAACATCCACAAAGAAAGGTGGAGATGGATACACGCTACTCCATGCAGCGGTCTCTGCGGGAAGGGCACATAATGTAAAGGTTATCTTAGAGCATGAAGATGAAAAGGCTGAAGTTTTAAAAAATGATTTGAGATATAAGCTAACAACGAAGGGGCAGAATGCACTTCACATGGCTTCTGAACTGGGGCATTTTGAAATTCTTAAACTACTTCTGGAATCTGGAATAAATGGAGAACGGTCAACTCCAAGAAGATATGGTAGAGTGACACCACTCATGATTGCTTCAATGTTTGGACATCTTGATTTGGTCAAGATTTTGGTGGAGTCGGAGATGAATGTTGAGGCGAGAGACAGGAGAGGACGAACTGCTGCACATCACGCAGCTATGAATGGGCACACTCACGTGCTCTCCTATTTGCTCAGATTGGGCGTTAATCATTTGGCTGTTGACAGCTCCGGGAATACACTGCTTCATTACAGTGCTGCTTATGGCTGGTATTTTGCGACAATGCTTTTGTTGGAGGCAGGGTGTCCTCCGAATGCTTCTAATTATTGGAAACTGACCCCAGTGGCGATCGCATTCATGAAGGGACATACTGGGCTGGTTACTGAGTTGATGAAGAAGGAAGGTGTAGATGTTAATGCTCGTGTTGATGAACAAGGTAAATATTATTGTATTTATGTTACAATTTTCTTAAAATACATATAATTTTCATGCAAATAATAAATAATTATTTTTAGGTCGTACACTTTTCTTGGAAATGTGCAAAGTAGAAGTAGATATTGACAGGGTGAAGCATCTTGTTGAAGATTTGAAAGCAGATCCAACTTGTGAAGACTTTAAAGGGAATAATGCAGTAAGCTTTTAAAACTATTATTATATTATAATTAATTAACTTAAATTTATAAAATTTATAGGAAAATTTCATATTTTCGTTTCAGCTTCATTATATGGCGGAAAAACAGTTAAAGATATATATGCCGACTTACCCAAAGGTTAGTGAAAAATTTCAAATGAATGTTGTCCAAATTTAATTGTTAAATATTAAATTAATGTTCTTGAAACTAAATTGATGTACAGGAAGTCAAGTCATTCAATGAGTGCATAAGCTACCTCGTCCAAAAAGGCTGTGATCCCTTTAAAATAAATCTGACAGGAAGCTCATCAATCCTCAAAGCCGCAGAGTCTTCTAATTTTCTTTTCTTGTCAAAGATATTAGTAGACCTTAAAATGGGATTGCGATTCGAAAAGGATGCCTCCGACAACACATTTCTCCATTTCATGAGTCAACATCTCGCACAAAATAACAGCATGGTCCACTCCGTCTTCAAAAAACTATGCGAAAATCAAGGCGACTTATCAGCTCTCAAGAAAATGGCCAACACTTTCAACACAAATGGGTATACTCCCATGCTCCAGCTTTTGAACACCAAGTTTACCATTCCAATGAAAATTTCCAATGTTGTTGACACATTCCTTCAAAAGCTGAATGTTGATGTAAACGCAAAAGTAAAAAACAGTGAGTCCCCACTCACAGCATTACATCTAGCCATAAGAGAAGGATCAACAGACATTTTGGAAACGATTCTAAAATACAACCCAAATTTGGACCCAGTTGATGAAAATCTTCGCACTCCTTTGGCCATCGCCATTATGAATGGTGATCATAAAGCAGCTGAGAAATTAATCGATGCTGGATCCAATGTAAATTTCAAAATTCAATCTGAGCACGGAATCAGCTTGGTCCTGCTAGCCGCCATGAAAGAAACAAAATCCTTTTCTTTGATTCCAAAGCTCATTTCAAAGGGAGCTGATTGTTCTGAAATTCATCCAGAAACCAAAAACACCATTATACATTACATTTCAAGCAAGCCCGTTATTAGCCATACAGCAGAGGCTTTGAACGCGGTACTTAACGCTGGCGTCAATCCAAATCTCACCAATTCCAATGGAATGACAGCTCTTCACTTGTCAGTAAACGCAAGAGGACGAGAAACCAACGCCTTTTATGACGTTGAAGATATTCTAATAACTTCAAATGCTGACCTAACAATCCAAGACAATTTTGGCCGTATCCCACTTCACTATGCCTTTGTAAAACTGGAAAATCCAAAAGATTCAACATTTTTTGATCCAATAGAGTTGGTCTCACATTTGGTCACGTCAATGCAGAACTGTGATGCTGGCGATAAAATTCATTCTGTTGACATGTATGGCGCAACAGCCTTGCACTATTCAGCATTCAGAGGAGCCACCATTTGCTCTTCAAATCTTCTTCAGACCCTGAAGGATGGCGAGATTGACATTTGCGACAAGAACGGAAACACTGCATTCGGACTATCTGTTCGAAATAAGCATGAAGCCTGCTCCCTTAACTTTTACCAGAAAGGTGCTAGTTTCTTGAGAAACATAAAAAGTCTGGATATTTTTCCTCAAAAAGTCACAACTTCTGAGAGACCTCCAAAGAAGGAACCTTGGAGATGGAGTCATAATATTGAGGAAGAAGAGGAAGGTAAACGGCTTCAGAAAGAGCAAGAAACCTATCCAATTTTGGAACAAGTTATCAAGAATGACTGGCAGGGCATGCTGTACCTAATGATTGCGCAAATTCAATCTTCTCGGATCGGTTTCTCCACTGCCATTGCGACTGCATTGAAAACAAAACGGCTTAACCTGGCCTTAAAACTGGCGATGCATGTTAGGCATAAGGAGATATCTATTGAAGGAGGAGGCACTCTTTTCCATATTCTTGCAAAATACTATGACGGAGGAGATGAAGACCTGGTCATGGAAATTTGTGAAAATTTCAGGAAAAATGGATTGGATTCGACTATTGTTGACGGATTCGGCTCTCATCCAGTCATTTACGCTTTGATTAATCATCAGCACAATTTGTGTGGTGTTCTACTTCCAAATAGTAAAGACTTGATGAAAACTTTGGCTTCCTTAAAACCTGACAAATTTGGGAGAACCCCATTTACTGCTTTATTTTGGTCATGTAACAAATCCCTTCCAGGGAACGGCCCTCTTCAACAATTTGCAGAAAAATTACTGGCCGCTGGGGCGAATCCTAATGAACTGTGCGAGTATCCATTGGAATTGGTTAATTACCCGGTTGTCCGGTTCAGGAAAAGACTGGTCAACATAAAACCATCAACCAAATGGACCCGGTATTCTTCCTTAATCACTGCTGTCATTGCACAAAGCTATGACACTGTAAAATGGCTGCTGAACATAAAATCCAGGTCTAACACGGTGGTAAACGTCAATGGACAAGACTCGGAAGGCCGAACTCCATTAATGCACGCGATTCGATTGAATGACGTTCAAATGGTCAAGTTGCTACTGGACCCTGTAAATTACAACTACGTGGATGACGTGGACGGTGAAACATTCCCAGAAGTGAAGTCATCCAAAGCAGACATCACGATAAGAGACATGCATGGGCAAACTGCAATGGACTACCTGATAACCTCTCCAGGAAAAAATTGCTACTACAAAAATGTGCAACTGACATTCGATATACTACAATCCATGAATGCTGTGCACACAACATCCGGTGATGGAGCCACACCATTGGACAGAGCAATACAACACAAAAGACATGACATTCTACAAATGTTATCTAAACATGTCCAATTGTCCCAACATCAACTCACACTGTCCTTCCCAGAAGAATTCACTTTCTCCCAAGATATCTTCCTTTCTCCAATTCCAGATTACCCTGCCGCCGCAGAGAAAATGGCAGAGAAGCTGCTACAAAAAGAAAAGGAGAGTCTGGAGCAAAGAGGTGAAGAGGACTCCTTGAAACCCCAGCCCGATCCACTATGTGGTTTGGACACCAGCAACGCAGAGGTCATGCTTGACCCACAACAAAACATTCCGTTTGATTGTCACTTGACAAAAGTGGACATAAACTACGGTATGTACGGATTATACAATTTTTACAAAATGCAAATAATTCGGCAGCCAAGAGGGAAGGAGATGATCATCTTGTTCACACAATGGGGCAGAGTTGGCACAACCGGTCAGTATCAAAAAACACCATATCCAACTGAAGAAGAGGCGATCAAAGATTTTAGAAAAATCTTCTACACCAAAAGTGGGAATGCGTGGGAGGATGTACAAAATTTTAGACGTATTCCTTCGAAATACCGACTGGTCAGTAAGGATTTGAGATTTGTGAAGCATTCAACAGAGGTCAAGATTGATTTCGACGAGTTGGACAAGGCCGGGAAAAACTTCAAAAGTAGTTCACTTTTGAATGAAAGTACAACAACTCTGATCAGAAAATTAGCTCTGGTCCATCGTACCTCTCCAGAATCCAACTGCAATAATGGCGGAGGCTTCATTCCCAGTGACCAACAAACCCAAGCAGATCACGTCACTTTACCCCTTTTATCACGAGATGTGGTACTTCAGGGCGAGAAGCTTTTGAAGGAAATCAGGAGGACTATTAGAAAGGACATAGCGGACAGAGGAGATACCACCACTGGAAAAAGTACAGAAAAGGAAAAGGCTGATGCGATGAACCACATCGTAAAATGCTCTGAAGAATTTTATTCAATCATTCCCGTCATTGGCTACTCCACAGAGAAACTAAAGCCAATTGCTCTTGAGGATGACCTCCGTGAAAAGATGTTTGACATTGAACAACTCCTTCATTTGGGGTCAACTAAGTCTCTTTTGCTTGCTGCGCAATTTAATCAAATGACCACAAACCCATTTGAATATATTTACAAATGTCTTGGAACAAGAATTCAGTTGCTGGACAGATCAAACGCAATGGATGGTCTAGAGGCGGACTTGATTCTTCAGTATATTTACAACACTGGCGATGAAAATGTCAAAGTTCATGGGATTTACAAGGTGGACATTCCTTCGGAGAATGGTCGATTAAATGCTACCAATTTGCAGAATCGGCAGTTATTGTGGCATGGAACAAGCTCTGCAAATATGTTGTCAATTTTGCAAGAAGGGCTGCAGGTGGCTCCATTAGGTGCACAGATCAGTGATGTGCTGTTTGGACAGGTTTGTGATCTAAAATATTTTGAAACTTTTAAAAACATTATGTTTGTGTTTTTAATTTTCAATTTCATTTTATAGGGTATCTACTTAGCAGATATGTTTACAAAGAGTCAGCATTACACCAGATCCGTGAAAGTTGATGGAAAATTGAGGAAGTACATGTTACTCTGTGAAACAGCCTTGGGAAAAGTTTGGGAAGTTAATTTGCATCATGTCAGCGAAAACACAATGCCACCTGGGTATAACAGCTTGAAAACTTCAGATTCAAGATATGAACCAGATCCGGAATCGACAGTTTTATACAAAGGTAGTAAGATAATATAATATTATTTTAAAGTATATTTTATAACTGTCGAGTATTGTTATTGTTTTGTTTTTTGATTGGTGTAGGGCGGGTTGTGGCGTTAGGTGCACAGAAGGAAAACCGCGACGCTGAAATATTTGGCTGGGGACTGGACTACAATGAGTATATAATCTTCAATGTAGATCAGGTGGCTGTACGTTATCTAGTCGAGTTTGAGGAGGGTTCAGGTTCAGAGGAGAAATCTTTACTTTAAATTTTGCAAAATCTATTTTCTTGGGAAAATATTTCCAATTATTGTGGTGAGGGAGGGCGGGGTATTATATTTATCGGTTCAAGGTTTGAGTGTTTGGATGATACGACACAACGAAATGATTCTTGTGACTTAAAAAATAATATGTATTTAATTGTTATCATTAGTCTAAATGAATAAATAAATTTGCTCAATCACAAAAAAATATTTGTGCAGGTTACTGCTACTTATTTTGCATTTTTATTGAGCTACTATTTTATTCATAAAAAGTCTTGTTTCATATATTTCAGACAGATAACATTTTTAACAATCAAAACATTGTCTAAAATTATTTCATTAGTATTCATTCAATGACATATCCTCTTAAGGACTTTACTTTCTTTGTGGAACATCCACCAAAATTGCATGAAGATCCTCCTTCATGATTATATTCTCATTCGAAGCCCCACTGGCTCCAACTCCCATACTCATTATTGGATTCATATATAATTTCTTCAGCCCAATATTCTCACAAGCTTCACTCCACCTCTCAATCGCCTCCTTCACAACTCCCCTCAACGCCCCCTCTTCCATTGTACTACTTTGCAACAACTTGAGCCGATAAGAGCTCAAAAAGTCTTGACCAAACAGCTTCACTAACACTTGTCCAAAATGCTTAACAGTTTCAACCAAATGTTTGCAATCCTGATAGTACATCAATCCCTTCTGGCATTTTCCAAGATTTTCCATAATTCCGTGAAGTCTCCGGAAAAATGAAGCTCCTCCCATCCGCTCCTCTTGAAAGTCTCTAAAGAGCAAACCAGCCTCACTAAATACCAATTCGTATCGGAGTTTTGCTCCAATTCTCGACATTCCGCTGTCACATAACTTGTTCATGAAACTGAGATACAACTGGAGATGCTCCACTTTATAAGCACAATAGTCATAAGCTCGAGGTTGATTTGTAACAACACAAAGAAATAGTTTGTCTCCGACGCCAAGAAAATGACTGACAACTCGGTTTATTCGGCTTCGGGCAATCAAGATTAGGTAATGATTTGGATTCAAGATTTTCCTTTGGTGCTTCACAATGAAGTTTTGCAGCTTTGTTATGACAGGTTCACATGAACTCCCACATCCAGTGGAGACTACCACAGCAGCTTTCCAGATTTGCTCGAGTTCCTTTTCAGCCTTCATGGTAATGACGAGTATCTGCTCGAAGGTTTTTGTGGAGCGACAATTTTTGTTGGAACAGGACCATGAAGGTCGCTTATCAAGGGGATTGGATGGAAAGTAGTAGTTGCAGGTTAACGTGGCGGAGATATCCTTGCAGACTGTACATCTGATTCCTGATAAGCATGTTCCTAATTCGGTAGGGTCGGAGCACCTCTCACATTCGCATGGGAGGAGTGGAAGTGCTTGCTTTTGGAGTTTTTGACGACGAGATACGGTTGGATTGTAGATGAGGGTCGAGTCAAAACTTCGAAAGATTGTGAGATTTTCTCCGGGAAGAATTGGTTTGATGACGCGGATTTGGAGCTTGAGATGATATCCGGAGGTATCGAGCCACCATTCCGTGTTGGGGGCGCAGGAGTGGGCCAGATAGCAGTGCTTTTCGAACAAGGCGCGTTTACTTAAAAATTAAAACAGTTAAAATTGTGCTTAAACTTCCGAACGATTTATGTTTAAAGATTTAATTGATTTATTCTATTTACCGTTTATTATGAGAATCCACTGGAAGGGAGTATTCCATTAATAATGTATTCAACAACCGAATCACCTCCATGCCCTCTGCATTGCCTCCAGTAGCCGCCAAACTTAATGGAAATCGACTTGGAATATCCACGTCTTTCCCAGAGCTTGGTAATCCTTTTGCTTGTTTTAGTAACGGACTCCATGTCACTGATCCGCCCTTTGTCTTCAAAGATACCGGAGTCCCTTTCATTTTCTCTCTGTAGAGCACTCGAAGTATCCTCAGATCTCCAGGAATTTTAGCTAT
>JAQFYG010004494.1:0-10971 GCA_034694325.1 Entomobrya corticalis | reverse complement strand
AGTTCCACATTTCTTACCTTTCTGTGCTCATTTTAACAATTCACCTAAAAAATTAAACAAAAAGTTTTTCTTTCGGTGTTTCTCCCATGATGTACTAGTATAGCTTAAGCCGTATTCTAGTACTGTAAAATGAGCAGGAGAAGTGCTTGTGAGTGGGTAAAGCAGTCTCATATTATAGTCACTTTAATGTTTAGCATAGCCTCATTTCTTAGATTGTGTTACTATTCATTCAACTAAGTCACAAAATTTATTATGTATTTATAGGGATTTTACTTTATAAAATGCATTTGTTTTAAAGCTACTGAAAAGGTTGTTATAAGAGACCATCACGGAAATATACTATGCATAAGTTATTAAAATGACATAAACGTAAAATGCAATTAATCGAGGTCGTTACTTTATGATAACAAAGAGAAGAGGCATGCACAATTATGTCACATTTTATTAAATATAATATTTTGCTTAATTTGAAATTCGCGGCGAATATAATACTTGATGCGAATAGTCAACGCTATATATTTAAGTCTGCTTCCCATTTTTATTCTTACCTTACACTTTCGTCCGAGTTGACCCCTGATGTTTGTAAAAATGACAGATTAAACACTTCTAATCATTTTGAATAAATTTTACGTACGTTTTTGTCCCCCCAGATGTATTTAACTTTGTAAATAAATATGTTTTTATATTTTTACTTGACGGTTTTTGTCGGGGCACTCGGAAAATCATTTTTTTGGCTCCGTTGTAGTGTATAGTTTTACATGGTACATGGTTTTACATAGTACAATATAAGATTTATTGGAAAAGCTGGTCGTAAATGGTGAGAAAAATAAAAAAATTCTTTCCATTTTGAGACATACCTTACGTGTGCGTCTGCCACTTCTTTTTTTTCTCTGACTAATTTATACACAATTGATAAGTGTCCCAAAAGTCCTCATTTGTTTCTTGACTACGTCTGAGCAAGCCAAGGTGCAAGGCTGGAATTTTATGCATATCACTTAAGATGCGAACTTTAGGCAAATGAGCAGTTAACGAGAATGCATATTAATTTATTTATACGACCGGTCACAATGGGCGAGTACCATTGTTTCTATTAGTATAACCATTATATTTTGCAGTTTTTATACAACGCAAATTAGTAGAATAATATTGATTAGCCATTCATTTCGTCGTATGCCTGATTACTACCGGGGTAATGGTGAATGGGTAGGGTTATATTTCTTTACACTGCAACGTATATCAAGTGACACATCAATCGAACGGGTATCAGTCGGAGAACCATATTCTATCATTATATTCAGGGATTTATTTGTGGATCAGCGGACAAATCTAGTTAAATATAAAACCCATGGATTTTCGTTGGAAAACGGGAAATCCCTTACAATGCGGTACCCTATAGCGGGCGTTTTCTGTATATTATATACGTACATATCTCCTAATTCATGCATATTCATATGTCATACATACTGCAGGAAAATGAGTGTATGCATATGTATTATTATGTATGCGTTTTTTATTACCTGGCTAGTTTTTGTATTATCGTGTGTCTATGTAGTAGACATATTATGTAGTATGTGGTAGCACATGAATATTGGCGAACTAGATTTCTGACGCTGCCGTGGTAAGAGTAAAATTAGAAAAAACGAGTGCAAGTGTATAATATTATTTTGTTTCAATTGTTGGCCCACCTACTATTGCCCTATTGCCTATGATGCAGTTGTGTTACTGTCGAACGAGTAAACCACGAACAAAAAAAGTAGACAAATTTCTACGGTTGGAGGAGGAGGGGGAGGTGGAGAAGAAGGACAAGCATCTATATATAAAATTCTTTTAAGATGGAATGAAATAAAAGGGCTTTAAATAGGGCCGCTCACTCACTTTTTCTGCTTACTTAGCACGAGCAGCACACCACTGCCGACAAACATGAGACTATGAGATCATGATTGCGAGTGATTTAGAATTAACTCTACACATTTCCAATTTTCCTTTTTCGTATTATGCATGTTTTTCTTCATGTCTACATTATGAACATGAAATAAGTATTGTACTTATGTAGTGCGTGTGTGAGCAGTATAAAATGAGTGGAGCAAGAAAACGTGAAGCTATTTTTCCTCACAGTATTCTTTACATCAACACTCCGCTTCAACATATTTATGTATTCCTATATACCCGTTTGCCCCGTTTGCTGCTTTGTGAAGACAGGATAAAAAAATACACGGATAATGTTTGTGTATACACTTTCCTTCTCTGGGTTTCTCCAGCAGCTTCAGTAGTAGTAGCGACAGAATACAAAGAAGCACATGTGTATGTGTTGTTGAAAAATAATATATACCTAATAATCCGGCGATACTTTTATTCTGTTCATGGGTATTCTGTTGGCATAAGTGGTGGCGGTGATGACGGAAAAAGCAAACTAAAAAATAGAGAAATGAATGCGTTTGTAACGCTATATATAAGCTGTTTTAGACTGGCTCACAAAGGTGATGCCTTTGTACTGATGGAAGTCGAACAGGCAGAATATTTAGCAACAACAGCAGCAGCGGTAGCCAAAGCTTAAAAACCATGCATGGAGAGAAGAAGAAGGGCAGAACGACTAACAACTTATGCATACATGAAATCTTACCACCTACCTTTCTACTAAATGCAAATGTGCTCTTTCCATCCATTTTTACTCGGGCAGTTGTTCTATCCTTCAGCATATAACCACATCAGTAGTAGTACATTTGCTGCTTCTGTTGTTAAAATTGTTCGTCAAGTTCGAAAAATGCTCACATATACATAACAGGATGTATATATATAAAATATGTACAATTTTTCCACGTTGCTTTCCTTTCCTAAAGCAGCCCAATGCATGCATTTCAAAAAGCGGCTTGTATTCTCTCTCTCACACACACTCACTCTTAAGTCATTTTTTCCCTTTCACCACCATCATCATTATCATCATCAACATCAGTATGACTCGTCTCGTAGTAAGAAGAACAGAAACGCTTTACAAATGCTCAATACACTATCTCTCTGTTTTTCTTGTCTCCCTTTTGGTATTCTATTCAACGTACATTGTAATAAGCTCTACTATTTCATTCCATCTATAATGGCTTGCGTTTTTACGGGGTGTTGGTAAAACAGCAGCAAAAGTAGTACTAACAATAATGATATCATCACCGTCACATTTTACATATGAAAACCGTTTGTTATCACGGTGCATTCACTTTGTTACTTGTTATGTTACAATTTTTACTATGAGAAAAGGAGTATTAAGAAGTATGTACTACCAGCAATAATAATACCATTATCATCATCATGCCTTCGACTCAATATTACAACTACGACTATGAACATTGCTCACACAGTGCCTGTTTTGCGTACTCACTACTCACTCTTACTCATTTATTGTTAGTCAGTCAGTCAGTCAGTCACAAGTGGAAGGGAAAATAGCACTAGTCGACTTTTATTCTCGGCCTCTCTCTCTCTCTACGTTTTCTTACCTTTGTCAATTTGAAGGAAAGTATAAAAGAGATAAGGAAAGTGGAAGCTTAACCTGTTTTTTCTTTATATCTGCCTAATATGCATAGTATTACGATTGTTATTATTTTTCATATGTATATTTTTTATTCATTGGAATTGGAAGTCGGCATTGTTGATATTGAGCTTTTATAGATATATACTTCTGTCGGTCTATGCAATCGTTCATATGTCCAGCAAAGAGAGAAAGTTTTTTGTTCCTTTCTTCTTTCACTTGAGATTTAGTGGTGGGGGAAAAGTAGTAAACCAACGAGTTAGTTGAGTACAGACCAGTGACCACCAAACTCGCACACGTAATAAAGGAGGAAGGAACATTAAGAAGAAGAATCATAATAAAAAGTGGGTCTCTTCTTTCTTTGCACTCTTTTTCTCTCCCTCGGTTTTCTTACTTTCTATCGCCAACAATGTAGTGTGTTATGTGTGTTGAATCTATTTAAGATTGACGGATTGAGAAATACGCATTGGATTAAAGTGCAGGACAAACAAGAAACGGTCGGCTACGTGTGCAGATGCTTGCACATTTATTCAAAAGCTTTTGTTGCCTTCTATGAGAAAAGTAGTAATAAGTTTTAAAAGTCATATTGGTTGTACTGCAGATTAGTGAGAGTTTCACATTGCGTTTTTTCAAATGTATGGGAACTTCTCTGTGAATCAGTGGCAGTTCCTTGTCTGCTGGAGACAAACATATGCATATATAAACAGCTAGCAAGTCATGTTTCTTGTGATGGATATTTTATAAAAATGACATGCAGTGAGCAAATTATTTACTCTTAATTATAAGAAAAGGAAAAGTTTTTTCTTCATGCATTCCTATCTAATTCTCAATGTTTATCCTTGCTTGAGAATCATCAATCAAGTTAAAAGCATTGATAAAAAGTTACATTGGCAGCAAATGACACCACTGCGTCCATATATCTCATCGTTCTCAACATACTTTCATCTTCAGCGGGCTCTTGTTGTCTTCAAATCTCAGCGGTATATAACATAAGAATGTAAGATGGATCAAAAGAAATTGAGAAACAATTGCTGGAGTGAAAGAAAAAGATAAATTGTTTACGTGTGCCTTTCGTTTCTCTCAATCGCTTATCCAATTTTTCTAACCTATCAGATGTGGCTCTAAAAGTTAGGATTCTGATGATCCTTACGATGGCAAGGATGATGCAGGTAAACATTTTCGAAATCATTATACCTGCTCCTCCAGGCCATCTACACTACTCACCTGTGTTCCGTAGTGCTGGGGATGATGATAATCACGATGATGGTATGAGATGAGACGTGCTGCTGCAAAATAGTTAATGTGAATGTTCTTACTACAATGTTCAGTAGCACACACCCTTGTTTAGAAAATGCGAGAGAAAGAGCATATATAGTACGTAACACTTTATCTACATAGTAGTGTGCAATCATGACAATGTCCATGATCATGATTATATTTACCAAGTATCGCCTGTAAAGCTGCATACTGGTTTTGGAAAGCAAAATTTTGAGCCAGGGCATGCCAAGCCAGAACCAGTATGAGTCAAGGGGAAAAGAATCACCGAAGTATATGCCTACACGATCACAGATTGATGATTCCGCATTGTTATTGTGGACGATGATGATGTTGGTGTTTGTGGGAAGGGTTTCTACTTTTTTCTCCCGTTTATCCCAGCTACTGACCAGCAACAGGGCCACTCGCTGGAGTCTGGAAGACGACAAATACATATTCTAATACTATCACCATTTATATAGCATCTTTCGTGCAAAGTTATGCGGAGGCTTTGTAATTTCAAGTGAAACTACCGGTACCGCTACAAAAATAGTATGCATTCTGACGATATTATGACAAAACATGTTTACACATCTCTATACCTCGCATGCATGCAAAACTTGTACCAAAGAAGCGTAATTCTGCCCATCTAACTTGCTTACTTTACTGGGCTCTGCTGGAGTTTCAATGTCCAAGTACAAAAGTGGTGATGATCATGTTTTTGCACACGCATACACATATGCTCGAAAAGTTAACAAAAGTGAAAAAGATTCTGTTAGTGAAGTGATCTATGAAAGTTGGTAGTGTCGAAATTGCTGCCACTTTAAAGGGCGAGAGTATAATATGAATAAATAATACGAAAATAAGACTGAACAGGACCAACTTACAATCAGTCAATACAAATGTACAATATAGTTTTCATCCTTTGATTATCCTTTCTGTCGAGCTTGTGTACATAATATACATGATACGTGGTAAATAGGAATATATTTGCAAAATCCATTACGTCTCTCTATCTTTCGCCGTTCACTAAATTGTTTCTTGTTCTATTCCATTTGTCGAGTGAATGAGACGTAGGGAGTACGCAGCGGAGAGTGCGGCTTTTGTAGCTGTTGTTCTGTTGGTGGTGGCGATGGTACGACGAACTAGACAAGAGGAAAATTGAATGCGGCACTAAAAATGCGGATTCCCTGTCAGAAAAATATGTATATATTTTTATTTTACTCCATCTTCTTCCGAATAACTTGATTGTGAGACCCGAGAAGTGGTCTGATATACTGGACTGGACTCTTTGTAGTTTGATTTTTTATTTGGCGTACGATAATAACTGACTGCTGTGTGAGGAGTCAGGAACATCACAAGACGGAAAGTGAGAGGAGTGGAAAAGGTGGAGGTGAGAGGATTGTTACGGCGGTGGTAGTAGTGGCAGCGGTGCATTATCTATCATTCCACCAGTCCTTTCTACAGTGTTTCTTGTTAGTGCCTTGTTATCCCTCTTTGCTCACTCCCCCTACTTGATACAATTATTTTCATCTTTCAGTCTCGCTCATACACTAACTTGACTCTGAGTGACATATCCACTCATTCAATTCCAAAGCAGAGAGATTTTTTTTAATTTGCGAAATTTAAAGTAATTGTAACGATATTAATAATCATCATAAACCGTTCCATTGAGTTTTACGAGAGAAGTAAAAATATTAATTTTAGAATTTTACTTCTACGTTCTGTGTGCTTGTCTTTGCGGGAAAACATAATATGGATGTAACATTCACATTCAATTGTTGGAACATTGTTCTTGTCTACTACTCTTCCATCTTTTCTCCGTCATATTGGATAGATTCGCCCTGTCTATCCCTCCATAATAATTGAGAGTCGCTGTCTCATGATGAGTCAAGCGACATAGTGAATTTGACAAGCATAGAGAAGAGCATTTGCGTTTACAGACTTTCTGACTATATACATAGTAGAAGCAAACAGAAAGGAGAAAATTTGTTGTGACAGGTGTAATGTAATTGAGATTCGCTCTGGTTTTGCCATCCTCCTCCTCCTCATCCACAAAGAGACATCTACCGCAGCAAGGGAACTAGAAGAGCCGATTTATTTTCCTCAGAAATATTAATGACAATAATCAAGTTATCCTTTTTATCAAAGGGGATATGATAAAGCCATTTGAGACGAATTTCTTTCCTTTTCTTGTGTACGTGTCTTGTGCGTTTGTGTGATCAGAACAGAACAGTCCATGTCAGAAGGAATGACAGGTGATGTAATCAGAGGCGAGAAAAAATGATAGGAATAAATGTAGAAATAAAGTAAACAGTATATAGCCAATTTTATGGTTAATGTATTCTACATGACAAGTAAAAAGAAAACCAAGAAAAAGTATTTTGTGAGGAGAGATTCAATGCAAAATCTACATGTCTTTTTTATCAACCGTGCCTTTTCTTCTAGCTAAAAGGATCGTTTTCTACGTACACCATTGAAGATATACATAGCATTATTACTAGCATAGAAAATGTAAATTATGATTATTCTACCCCGTAGAAGTAACCCACAGCGTCATCATTAGTTTTATCTCGTCCTATTATGATTCCTGAGAGCACACGTGTCCTTACAGTCGGATTGCTTTAATGACGGATGGGAGTAGCTAGACTTTTTAATGAGAAAAAGTTGTAAGCCATCCTCTCGCCATTTCCGATTACTATATGCAAAAATTATAATACATCATCACCAATGATCCAGCTGGAGAGTCAAGTGGGCTATATGAAATTGACATTTGTAAGTTACCACTTTCCAATTTGCGTTTTGTTTAGTCCCCTCAGATGTCAAGTGTGAGGTTTTTTTCGTATTTTTGAGCGAGCTGATTTTTCAAGCGTGAAGGAATGTGCTGAGGATAGATGAACAATTTGTGTGCTGGAGTAACCTACTTACAATGCTACTTCCTATTTGTGTGTTGTGTATTCTTGAGTGCGTTTTGTGTGCAGGTGCGGAGCCCATCTTCTTTAGAAAAGTAGTTTTCATTACTTGTCTTTTTAAAACTACAGTGGAAAATATTATTTTTTATTAAATTAACCCTATTTTATCATTTGTAAAATTTACTTACCCATTAATCCATCCAATTTCATCATCATGTTTACAAACTATACAAATTTTGGGCTGCTCAAGTCCTCCATACCAGCCTTATCAGTGGCTGGTGCGGCAGGCACAGGCAGGGATAGAAAACTTATCAAGCTTGTGAATATCGGCGGGGACAAAAGTGACAATAGCGGCAACGCCGGGGATGGGCAAAAACGTGGAAATCGGTAAAAATTATTAGTAAAGCAAAAATAATTCGGTACTACTACGTAACTTCACGTCACATAATTTTCTGCTCGTGACAAAATTTTCTGGAATATTGTATATTGAAAGCACAAGTATCTCTAGAGAAATATTTCAAAATTATGTGATGACGTGTAGTAGTAAGTAAAAAGCAAACAAGAAAGTTTTTGTCACCACCTCACCAATCACTACCGTACACGAGTACAGAATATTTGGTAGAATATTAAATTTGAAAAAAGATGGGGGTACGAAAATGCTTTTGCAAGCGACTTCTTCACCAAATTCACCATCCACAGCTACCGACGAAACCATTACAAGTACAATGAAACGATAAAGCAAAGTTAGGAAAAAGTACAGATAAATATTGAATGCATATACAAATATTGATCTCAATCACAAAGGCATGCTTTTACAACAGAAACTGCATGAGTAATTTTTTCCTAGTAGAATGTAGTATGCATACTTATTTTTCTGTGTTTGCTTTCTATTCTATCTGCATAATTTTATTTACCTACTTTACAATCTTCTTTTCAATCCTTTCTAAACCCAAGCGACGGAAAAAGTAGATAATTTATTCGGCTCAATATGCACCAACAAGCACAGCGAGAAGTAAGGCGTAAAACTTTGTATGCATTAAGCATCTAACTGTCGCAATTGCTATCATCATTTTCCTCTCGATGATGATAAAGCAATTGTGATCCGAACCGGAAATATTAGCGGTACTCAATCCTAAGCACAAGAGGCACAGTTTTCATGAGGATGATGATTCATTGTATTTGCTTCATTTTAATTCCTTCTAACGTTATTCTATATATATTTTTTTGTGGTTCCATAACTTCTGCCAACACAAATTGCATAACACCGTAATAACATATTATTCTCATTTTGTATATCAATGAACGATTGAAAATGTGCACACATGCATGAATGCCATAAAATATAGCTTTTAATGAACTAAGTATCACGTAAATTTGATAACCATATATTGAAATAGAAATGACTGCGTGAAAGCACAAAATGAAAGAAATGTGAAACGTAAAATCTAAGTCTATGGGTCCACGTTTATCCATGCATGAGAACTATGCTGAAGTAAACTTTTTTAATCGTCACGTAAGAATCTCACTTTTGCACCCAATAGTCGAATCACAAAATATATTTTTTTACTCGATATCTGTCACTACCCTTCCTGATTCCTATTAATTTATCGCTGATCATCCTCATCATATCATTTTTTGTAGAGAACGTGGCCTCTCTCCATTGTCAGTGCAAATGTCGTTTTTATAAGCTCGTATTTAGGCACTCATACTTTTAGTAGTCTCATATCATAACTAGCTACTTTTGGTGCACGCAATCCATTGAACCATTACACACACATACAATAACTAGAAGGGTAACTATACCCATATGAAAAACTACCGGTAGTAGGGACTATTTATAATGCTTGTGACCTTTTGCGACCCTTAGCGCCACAGAAGTTATGAATTGACCCATGGTGTCCTCATAAAAGTTGTTTAGTTTCGTTTCCTCTATCGAGTTATGCAATAAAAATGTGGTGCTACATACGCTACCATGTAACCTTTGACCTCCTGCTGACCCCAACGGGTTTGACACAGGGGGCTGAAATTCGAACTTGTTCAAGATATTGCGC
This sequence comes from Entomobrya corticalis, assembly GCA_034694325.1. NCBI lineage: Eukaryota > Metazoa > Arthropoda > Collembola > Entomobryomorpha > Entomobryidae > Entomobrya > Entomobrya corticalis. The sequence goes on along the minus strand of JAQFYG010004494.1, from coordinate 1,240 downwards.
TAAGGTACCCGTGTGCTAAATTTGGTGTCAATCGATCGGTCAAGTATTTTTTGAGTTATCGTGTTATCATCCAGATAGACACACAGACAGACAGACTGGATATCCATCGCACAAACTACCTATATCGCATTTTACGATGCTACCGGTAGTTAACAACAACAATAAAATGTCATAATCACACTTTACGTACGCCCTGCTAACTTATATACATTACACACCAACTGCTACTAGGTGTACTTCCAAACCAAAGCACCACATAATAACCACAAATGATCAACTTAGTCACTATAATAATATTAGTCATGAAAGAAAACCATGAAAATAGCTTTCAGTTTCAACGTTTTGTCAGTTTTGACAAGGAGAAAATCACATTTTCAGTGCCACGTGTTTGTTTCTGGGGCACATTAGAGCCTGTGTACACGTACATAAAGTACAATCTCATTTCAATTTCATTGTTTGATTAATTACTCAAGGCCACAAAGTGCAACTAAAAAGGAGGAATTAGGGCCAATTAATTAATGAGTTTATTATTACACTCTGCTCATTTCGCCTGTTTAATAGCTCATTTCTTGCCGTTTTATTGCCATATGATGTGAGCATGAAGCAAACGCTGCATCGAGAGTTTGTATTTTCACAAGTAAATTTGTAAAGCAATATAATAATAGCACCCTTTGTGCAGTTGTGTAGACAATTATCATCATCGCATTTCTAAAGAACACCCACTGTAATAAAAAGCTATATTATTTTGAGACTTGTACATATCGTTGCACCAGACGAAACGAGCAGCAAACACGCACGTGTGCCAAGGTTTACAAACGTAGCTAGTCAAGTTGTTAATTGGATCTTTTCACCTGAAACTCCTTCTCTAAAGTAGTTTTAAACTTGACCATCAAAATATTGTGTGCAGATGTTCCACAGGAATCAAGTAACATGTTCTGAAAATGTGAAAAGTATATTTTTACATTAATTGCAACAAAAAAGCATACAAAACATAACATGAACAGTCCTACAGTCTAACACTATGTAAAATTAATTAATTTCAGGATTTCTCCCATACTTCTATTGAGTTTCTCTGAATGAATGAAAGTTGCCATTGACATGTTGTTAGTGGTTGTCATACGCTGCTTGTAATGAATTCATAAATGAGCCAACAACGCGACACACAAACAATGGTTGTATGTGTATGTAGGTCGTTAGTCTGCTGCATGCAACTTTAGAATGATTTTGTTTGATTAATAAA
>JAQFYG010004493.1:0-10973 GCA_034694325.1 Entomobrya corticalis | reverse complement strand
AAAGTAGTGTACGTACTTGTCAGCCGAGAGCCGACTCTGCCGATACCGATATGCTCCTGATGATTTTGATGAGTTGTTGCTGTTTTGAAGCAAGAAGATGAGATGATAGGCATTTTTTACATATATTCAAGTGTGAAAAGTCTCCAGGAGAAAGGCTCTTGATGTCTCCAGGTACGATACTTACCTATGCTTTTAAAGGAAAGCTAAAAGCACTTCTATTAATAATCTAATCACATGATAATTATCGGCTGTCGCAAATATTTCTGCTACAGCTAACTGACTGTACTGAGGATTTGGCAGTTGTAGTGTTTTTAGCAGTGAAAATAAAAAGTGCATGTGCATGGCAAAAACCGAAAACAGGTAATAGGTCATTGAGCATGAAATATTCCATTATGTAAGCAACTTGTTGAAAAGACAATGGTTTGTCGGAATTCCAGTGGGAAGTTGAACTAAATATTTTATTGATTTTTTACAACACAGGGTTCCGGATATCCGTCAATAGGATTTTATGATTTAGCGGTACACAAAGTCCAGTGTGGTTTGTAGCAAGTTTACTGGTAATTTTTCCTGGCACCTGGAGTGTCATCGACTGACTGAGACGGGTTTAGACGATATAATCAATGGCAAACATGGGTCTGTCCACGTCATCGGAACATAGTTCGAAGAGCTTATCTTTTCTTATGGTTACATCAATGCTGATGAATGGATTTGTCATCTCGGCAGATAACTTGACCCCAAGAGGTGTTCCCCTTTCGCGTAAGTTTTTACTCGTTCGCGTAAAGTTACTAATAGTTCGCCCTATTACATAGTACACACTAGCAAATCGTTAAAATAAGTGATAAAATGGAATGATCTAATGTGATATATTCCAGGGGCTGCTCTTTACGATCCACAGAAGAATTTTTCTTGTCTTGATGGCTCCAAGATGATCCCCTTCTCCTTTGTGAATGATGATTATTGTGACTGCAATGATGGGAGCGACGAACCGGGTATGCTTTTTATAATAACGTTTCATTTCCTTCATCTCAAACCGTTGATTTTTTCTGCTCAAGTATATTTATTAATTATTTTTTGTTGTCTACTGTATTATTTCACAGGAACTAGCGCGTGTACACGTGGAAGCTTTTATTGTTTAAATGCTGGTCACATTTCGGCATACATTTTGTCTAGTCGAGTGAACGATGGCATCTGTGATTGTTGTGACGGAAGTGATGAAGCTGGTTCAAAAACATGTCCAAATACCTGTGAAGAAATGGGAAGAGCGGCGAGAGAAGAGGCAGAGCGGCAAGCAAAACTCGCTAAAGATGGGTATCAAAAGCGATTAGAATTGGTCAATAAGGGTAAATCATTTAGAAAAGAAAAAGAGGAAGAAAGAACTCGACTGGACGCGGAGCGCCAAATTGCAGAATCCGTAAAGAATGAAAAGGAACAATTAAAACAACAAGTGGAGGAACCAGAAAAAGATGCACTTGAAAGATATCGGGTGATACAGGAAGAAAAGCGCAAACAGCAAGAGGAGGAAGAGAAAGCAAAATCAGAAAATGAATCTGAGGCCCTTTTCAATTTATTGGATTCCAACGGAGACGACAAGATTACGTTGGATGAAATCAAAGTGCGCCAAACGTTTGACAAAAATAAGGATGGTGTTGTGGATGAATCTGAAGCGCTTTTCTTCTTAAACATGAACGAGGAAATGTCGAAAGAAGAGTTTTTAACATCTGGATGGCTACTCGTGAAACCATTCTTCATGATGGAGCAGGGTATGTTCAAGCCACCTGAATCAGGAGGTGGTCAAGCTGGAAACGAGGATTATGAAGATGATGTTGAGAAATTAGGCGAAAATCAGCAGCAATCTTCGGAAGCAGCCAAGCCCGACATTCCAGGAATCGAGGATGTGCCAAATGATGAAGACGAGGAAGAGGAAGGTGAAGAAGATGTTGATGCGGAACATGACACTCCAATTGATTCCTTGGCGGATACTGATCCGAAATATGATGAGGAAACACAAGCACTGATTGACCGTAAGCTCATTTATGAATTGTCTATTAAGCCCAACTTCCTGTTTGTATTTTACATCAGTGAGCCATTTTTAACCTATTTTTTTCATTTCACAGAGGCAAATAGAGCAAGAGAAGAGTACAATGAAGCTGACAGGAATTTAAGAGACTCTGTAAGAAAACTAGAAGAGATAAACGAATTGCTCAATTTAGACTTTGGCGATGATGATAGGTTTGCACCACTCCATGGAGAATGTTTTGATTATGAAGATAAAGAATATATCTACTCTCTGTGTCCATTTAAATCTGTAAGTATCTTACAACGTTACAACTAATAACTATCTCACTCTAAAATGCACATCTATTTCCAAAGCTAATAATGTTTTTTGTTTGTCATACAGGCATCTCAAAAAATTCGTTCTGGTGGAGATGTAAGTCTTGGTAAATGGGGTTCTTGGAGTGGTCCAGAAAATGAGAAGTATTCTAGCATGTTATACGATCGTGGTCAAAGTTGTTGGAATGGTCCGCAGCGTTCTGCTAGAGTATGTGCTTAATATATATTTAATTTTTCTAATCTATTGAATACAGTTCAGTTCAAGGATTAATGGAAATAATTATTTTTTCAGGTTTCTCTGCGCTGTGGTTTAGAAAATCGATTACTCAGTGTCTCAGAACCTTCGAGATGTGAGTATCACTTTGATTTTGAGTCACCAGCAAGTTGTCAAAAGCCGGACACAAGTCAATCCCACGACGAGCTCTAAACTGATAAACTTGTTTCTACCACAAATACAAATTCGTCTTTTGTAAGAGTACATAATAACTTATTAAACTGTACCGTTCCATCTATATCTAAATGCATTGTTATAATATATAATACAACTTTTGAAGAAAACAGTACGCAGTGTCATTTTGTTTGTTTTGAATTTTTAGTAAATATTCCAATTCCAGTTTCAAAAGGTTGAACCATTTGTAATGCTCCACAGATGAAAATGAAAAACGTTAAATTTTCAATTTACGATGTAAAATAGGAATGCGTAAAAACTATATTATTTATGTATGAAGCTTGGTTAAAAGCAGTTCCGTTTTCATAATACTGTCATGTGATATAATTCAGTTTTGTCATTTCTCTTTTATTTATTATTAAAGTTAGCATAATAAAGTTGAGTAAGTTAGACAAAACAGATTAAAATATGTGAGAAAACATTGACTTATATTTACTAGCAATTAATTTCACGATTTTAAGTAAGTTCTGGGATCCTTTCCAAATGGGGCCAATTTAGGGGTTAGCTCCAGCATCTTGGTGGTGGCAAACGCTATCCGACGGTGTTGGATTTCTATACCAAAACCACTCATAATAACGCCAAATGTTTTTGGAGAAATTATCGTAGGATTTTTCCTGTAATGTGAATGCAATAAGAACATAATATTATTATTCAATTATTACTGGTGAAAGCAAAAAATCCTGCAGCAAACAATGGGTACAGTGAAAAAGCATGATAAGTTTGTTTACCAACTTACCATCTATTTTGTAACGGACGAAAGTACAAATGTTCAAAAGTTGTGATAAAATTGTCCCAAAAGTTTACTCTATATTCAAACAAGTTGTGACACAATGCCATCGCATAATTGGATACTACCCAAGCTATTTCGATGATAGGATCGTATTTTGGGTTCAAAAGTAGATCAGAGTCGATTTCATTATTGAAATCTGATAATGTTCTCCGTATACTGTACGATGATTTAATGATCTAGCATAATAAAAACGAAACAGAGTTATGAAAACACCATGTAAAATGATTTGAAACATGCACTCGATAAAAATCATTACGTACCTCTGAAAAACGGTCTTTAGCTTTTGTCGCCTTTAGAAAACACTTACTCAATAAATGCACTAGGACCCTATGACTTCTCCAACTTTTTAGACTTCCCATTTTCTCACCATTTTCTCTTTGTTGTTTCCAAACTTCGTTTAAGTGGTAAACAGCAAATTCTCTTGCCATTGCCAAAAAGTGAACGTTGACGATGTCGTCGGGGACTGTTGCAATCATGATATCAAATGCACAGTCTAGAGGCCCGGTCCTCCAAATGTCTTCCCTGGCATCAGGCCACAAAATTTGTTCTGTGATTTCAAAATCATGGGTCAGACGAATTGTTAGTAATTTGGCGATTAAAGCTGATTCTTCTTCTGTAAATTTCGTTGAATTCCATGTGATGTTGTAACCGCATTCCAAAGTACTGCCACTGCCAAAACTTCTTCCCATCATCCCTTCATATAGTAATAAAGCTTAATATAAAATGCGTAACACATGTCTTTTGTTATTTAATGATTTATTTGAAAATTGAAATTTACCAATAGTTTTTAGTGGCTCTGCTTTCTCGCTTCCAAATTCTTTACAGTCAGTCAATTTGACATTTGCAAGAATTGAAGGGTCTTTTTCGTCTGGACAGTCCGGAAAGACAGCATTTACATGAAAGTCTTGAACCTGAGCTAAATTGATTGAGTAACATATAGAAGGACCTTGACCGCTGGACTGGGGACGAACACACATCATTTTGCCGTTTGAGCTCAGCAAAGACCAGGGTTTCTCACCAATTATCACTAATGATCCAATATCTGCATCTTCTTCCAGTTGTTTTATTCCTCCTTTTTCACTTTGAGACTCGGTAAACGAGTGTGCCACCGATCCGAAATTGGAATTTGTAAATAATGTTATACTTGAATCCGAAGTAACAGTTAAAGAGGTTAGTGGCTGCATTGCTCCTACTTTCTCCAGCTAATACAATGGCATGTCAATTGAGCCGTAAATATTATTACATATTATATGAATTGATGGGAGTCATTCAATCATCTTTATTACTTTATACTTAAAAATCGTGTAATTACTTCAGACGGATTTAGGCATTTATCCTTTCCGGAGATGAGATTTACGGTATCCTCTTCTGCTGTCTTGTATCCAGGATTTGGATAAACCAACCATCTATCAAATGGATTTAACATGATTTTATTAACTGTGAGAAATACTAAAAAATAAATGCTGAGAAGAACTTATACATAGATAGCCATTAGCAATTAGCCAATTTTGACGTATTTCTCTTACATCCCAGACACACAAAGCAATTCTGGAGGAGCATTCTTTCCATTTTTAGAAAAAAGTCGCTGGAGATTTGTCCACCCTAGTGGGCCATCTCTGTAGGAAATTTTATATCCTTCTTTATTAGCTAATTCGTAAAACGATGCTGATGTTTTTTGTGGAAGAGAACCACCTATGCTAAACCTGGTAAAATGTTCACAACTTAAAAAAATGATCCAGCATAGTATGCAATGAAACAACATATTAATTAGAATAAAATCTTTAATTAAAGATGGTTTAGAATTGAACTATGCATAAATATAGAAAATGTACATTTAAAAACTATCTCTACTCAAAAGGCATGGCATGTTCGTTGTTCCCATTGTTTGCTTTTTATATAGCAATATGGAGAAGATGCAAGAATTTCAGAGAAAAAATTTGAAAAGTAAGTAGACAAAAGGCTGTGGAAAATTTTATTGTCTATTATGCATTTCCATGAATTTAACCGCAGTATACTGTTATGACCATTTTAATCACAAAGAGGAGAAACTGTAAAATCACATCAGCTAGAATGTTGTACAACTCTTTTGTTATTCATCCTCAATTTGCCCCGAAATAATCTTTTTATTATGAGATAAGTATCAAGCAGACAATTCCAATATAAAGTGCCCTTCATGGTTAGCATTTGTATTCAAAACGGTATTAATTGTAAAGAAGATGCTTATTTCAATTTTAGAATTTATGGTTCATTAATTTAAACTTTTGATTAAACTTTAGCCCAAAACTGTGGAATTTATGTTTAAACTTGTACATATTATTTATTGCGTGAATTTGATACGACAATACAATTTAAAAATCAAAACTTGAACTACAGCGTTGTGTAGATTAGAGTAATTATCACTCATACATATTAAATCAGATACTTAATACTAATACCGTCCCCATCCACCAGTTGGTTGGGAAATTGGAGGAAGTGGGACCTGAGGGACAACAGGTTGTGGTTGCTGGTACTGGTAATTAGGATATCCATAATTATAATAAGGGTTCACTGGGTACTGGGGCTGTTGGTATTGTGGATAAGCGCCTTGAGAATAAGCTCCGGAACCTGCTACCTGTGCGTTGACATTCTTTAAGTTGCTGGAGCTTCCCTTGTCCGATGAGTAGTTCACGCCGAAGTTCTTCTTGTCGTGGTTCTCAGTAGCAGCATTTTGTTGACTGTATTGAGCTCCGATGGACCCTGTAGCGACCTGACCCTGTCCGCCGTAAGGAACCGCGTACTGGTATGGACTCTGTGCGTCCACTGAAATTACAAGAAAGTTAAGGCAATTTATATTTTAGTTAAATACAACATGAAATCTTATGCGAACAATTACACACTTCTATTCTATAACATCTGGTTTAATAAATATTTCTTGAGTAAAGTATTGTACCTGCTACTGCAGCGACGACTGCAATGAAAATGATAAGCCTGTGCATGGTGAGTGGGTAGTAGATACTGCGGGGCACTGTGATACTGGGAGTCAAATCGGACTGATTAGTTGTTGGATATCTTAGGATGAAACAGGAACTGATGATATTTCATGAATTTGCTGTAGCTTTTTATACGATATTTAAGGCATCAGTTCCAGCTCAGATTATTAACTGCTTGTATAAAGTAAATAATTCTCCGTAAAAGTAGCACAAAGAAGACTTGCTCCATAAGCCCATAAGATGACAAAAATATGTAATATGCAATTGGTGAATATCGATTTGATGTATATTTTATTATTGTGCTGCATGCAGCTTCTTCTTCATATTATACTTTTAGGACAGGTCCTAGATCAGATCATTTTTGGCTGTTTTTAGGTAATAATGTGATGTAGATGCAATTTGAAAAGAATTCCCTGCAAACTTTCACTTTTTTAGAGATATACGTAAGCCATATTGATGGGTACCTATGCACTTTCCATTGCTGTTTACATGTGAAGGGAGCCTTTTTTCCCACGCTGTTTATTTGGGTTTTTGGGTATGATTGGGCTCTGCCAAGTGCTTCTTTGTGTCACTCTCTTGGATTAGGATGAAGCTCTATTACGCTGGATAAGGATACTCATGCATAACACCAAGAATGGTTCGTCGAACTTTTTTATGTTGACCTTCAACTTTATTTCTTTTCATACATGTGCAGTTCCGTTTTAAGTAGTAAAAAACTTTATAACAATAACAGATCAGGAAAGCCTGTGAGAAATGTCAATGAAAGAACGCAGTAATAAAAGGATCAAGACTATTCATTTCAATTTTCCAATCTGGGAGAACAGATCTGAAGCAGAAATAATGTTGGAACCATAGATGGGACTTGAGGTTTCTGAGATGTGATGTGATATGGATAGATGTGCATTGAGACTTTATTCAGTTAGATCATAAAGTAATTATCTATGCTCATAACTTTCTACTAAAAGTATAACATTCTTGTACATAACCTTACAGAAAACCTGTAAGGAGCCTATTCATAAACCCTGAATACATTTAAAAATGATATTGTTAGTTAAAGGTTATTCCATTCATCTTCATTCGCTGCTTCTTTGTTTCCGTTCGTTTGGATTTCTTTATGGTGTTATATTATAGTTATTTATATATCTTATAGTTTTACTCTGATAGAATTTATATTGTGACATTATACCAATTCGCATGCTCTTCGTTTTTATCTTGCAATACCTACACAAATGCTTCAGAATATAAAAATATGTATGTTCCTTAAATTGAATTCTCTGTATCAATTCTGATTTCTTGGAATAAAGTGTATTTTTTAAGATAACCAGGAGTTTGTAGTCTTTACAATGAATGAATGCAATGGATTGACAAATCATAGACAGGATATTTTTGTAATTTTACCTAGCACGTTTGAAGAGTATAGAGAAGAGAATAGAAATGATTTGCCAGTGACCAGTTGGTTTCTAGATATTCGGGCAGGTTATCAAATATGTATTCATGTTGTCTCCATCTTTTTGATTGATTTCGGATATAAAGTTTACATTAAGTAAGTAGGTAGTCGACTTGATGATTAATTTGTCAAATTCATAAATATAATATAATGCAATACAAAGTGTAGTATATAATGCTTGCGGAGATTTTAAATCTAGGTTTAATATCTGTAAAATGTTAGTAACAAAAGTCTGTAATTGATAAAATGTAAGTATGTATACGTCCAACGAAAGTACTATACAATGTTATTTTTATTTTCATTCTTTCATTTTTGATGCTGTTATTGTGATAAATAAATAATATTTTAAAATAAGTATAACGGGAAAAAGATAATCATAATAATTATACTACAAATCTCATCAAGGAGTGCATGAAACTCATGTCTAATAGTGTAAGCTATCGCATATACAAAAGACATGAAATCGTTATCAATATATATTGCTTTCGAAGTTTTGAGTAAACAATTATTATGTTTTGTCCGGTCGTCCAAACTTAGTACCTGACGGGAAGTTGTTGCCGCTGCCCGACTCCAGCTACTGAGCCCGCTGACACATTGGGAAGTTGAACGCTTGATCCTACTCCCAAAGTTGGAGTTCTTATTTCCGGGTTTAGATTTCCAATTCCTACGTTTGGGACTCCAACTCCGTAGTTTGGGACTCCAACTCCGTAGCTTGGGACTCCATAGTTGGGTACCCCGACTCCGTAGTTTGGAACTCCGTAGTTTGGGTAGTATGAGTAGTGAGGAGGGTAGACAGCAGATGGGTAGTAGTTGGGGTATTGGTATTGGTAAGCAGGGTAGCCTTGACCTTGAGCGAGAGCCCCAGTAGCAGCAGCTTGAAGTCCGGTATTACTGTATTGCTTGGAGCTACCACGGTCTGAGGAGAAGTCCAATCCAAAGTTTTTCTTGTCATGGTTCTCAGAAGAAGTAGACTGCAGCCCATAATTAGCTCCAAGCGCACCGGTTCCAACGAGAGTGGAAACTGGAGGTGCATTAAGAGATAAAGACCGTCCCTGTTCTGTAAAAATATCAAAAGTTAGTTTAGACGGGATTTGAACTCATTTATTTTGGAATTCGTTCAGATTTGAAAACAAGCTACAAGCTGTCTCGGTAATGGTCAAGTTTCGATTTCAGTTAATTTGTTCAGTAAATGTTGGAATTAAAGAAATTACATTAAAACTTACTTTCTTCCGAAGGTGCCGAAAAGACCACAGGGAGGAGTACGAAAAGAATCAGGAATTTGGCCATGGCGAACGGCAATTCTCAAGAATTTAAGAAGCTGTTGGGGTGTTTTGAAACTTTAGCTTCAAGTTGGATCAGGGGATTGATGGTTCCAACAAACTCTTTGCGTCGTATTTATAGTTCTTCTCCAGCAACGCTTTAAAAATGTTTCGTATTCGTTTATGTGCTTTTATGTGTACACCAAACAAATAGGTTGTTACTCATGATTATTTAAGAAATAATGATATTTTCAGCATCTGTAAAATAAAAAGTACCCTTATAATGTCTTTGTTGACATTACATTACAAATATTATTGTTAGAAACGTCCCTTTTTAGGAAAGGTAATTTTCCACTTTTTTCGTGAAAAGGCTATTTACGGTACTTTCTTACAATTTCATAGTTTAAAACTTCTTAAAATTGGTATAGTGCTAAATAGCTAAAAAGAAATCTGTACACCTTTACAGTGCACATACCTACATTGCGTATGCGTAACTGTACAAATTGTTTATCCAGCCAAGAAAAAGATAAATGTACGTAAGATTTGTATAAGATTCATGCTCTGTTATTACATAAAAATAGGTATATAATACAAGTAATACTTTCCTGTCCTTTGTTAAAGAATATTTTTTTGTTTTTCGTAAAAAATATCTTTAGAAAAATGTCATGTTCTATTTTAGGTTTCCAAAAATCTTTCATATCTTATTGCATTTCATGTTGGTAGCAGTCATTGACCTGAACTGAGGGATGACAATTTAATATTTTTATTTGTTTGGTTTTTTATGCTACCTTAGAAGGCATCCTGCTTTTAAAGTACAGCAAACAATAATACGATCGATCTATTGAAAACAATTCTTTAGAAATAGAAAGTCGCTGGATGTTTGTTGTGAGCATCAGTGAAAATATCTTTTTTCTATGCACCATTACTGTGCACTTCAATCTTTAGTTTAAGGGAATCGGTCAAGGTCGACTGTTCACCAAAAGTAAAAATGCACATATATCGTTATTGTTAGTATATTAAGTACCATGCATGAACAAGAGTTGGTTCTTTGTTATGATGTTCAAGAAAGAAACGGTCATATCTTTACTCTATTCAGGAATCAGGAAACATGATTATGATCATTTTACATTCTTTTGTCTGGATATGGTAAATGATGCTAAAATGTAGTAAAGGTAAATATCATCTAATTCTAATAGGGCTTCATGAGATGAACCATTTCGGATACGAATGAGTTGAAAATATTAAATATTTTTATGTTTTCCAGATAACAACAGACTAAATGCGTTTAAAGAGTTTTCATATTATTTTGAATGTAGTTAAAGTATATTTAACCAGAACTGGAAACATTAACAGAAGATAAAATTATACTAGCTTTGTAAAAATATAGTGATTATGTACCAAAATGAAAGCACTCATCTAATCGAATATCTGATCGAAATTTTCATAACTAAATTTACTAGACTTAAAAATTGTGGAAAAAGTAAGTGCAGGAACCGGAATTTGCTTCCATGCATAAATGAAAATTAAGTCCGTCATGGGAAAATATTTCCAGCATTCGTCAGAAAAGCTGCATAATTTGCTAAAGTGTTAACGTTTATAATGTCGATCGATAATATTTGCTTGCGCTGCAAGCCTCCTTCACACAAGTCAAATTGTGCATATCTATCTCTCGTTATTGCTTTGTTTTAGTATATCTTAACCTTTCAAAGTCAAACTGGACAAGTTTATA
>JAQFYG010004492.1:0-10976 GCA_034694325.1 Entomobrya corticalis | reverse complement strand
GCTTACTAAATAATTTTATAATTCGTCAACGAAAAAATATGTTCTTACAAACGTGCCGTGTTTGGTTAGCCATAATATTCAGCAATAATATCATTATTATATGGGTTGACCTAATGAAACCAACAACCAGTAATAACTAATAATCAGGTAATAATAATTTTTATGCACGGAATTTATTCAAGGAAATAGTAACTTAATGAGCTAAACAGATTGCAATTAGAGTAAAATTAGCAAAAAGGTGCTATTTGTGCTTCCAAGATTCGTTTTCATGTTTAACAGAAAACGCTCATTTTTACAGCTCATTATACTTCGTAAACAAAAGAAATTATTAACTATCTTCCCAAATAAAAAAAATTATTTGGTTATGCACGGAAAGAAATAAAGGGAAAATTGCTTTGATATTGATATTATTATTATAATTGCGAGAACTGCGTATCCGTATCTCACGGATATATTATCATACTTCAATGTCATTCTAATCGTTCATTAAATAGCGAATGTCACTGATGTGTGCAATATTATTAAAGTAATAATGCGTCTAATTATGACTATTAGCGCAGTGATACCAACAGGCACTATGGCTGTTGGTGAATCTTAATGGAAATATCAAGTAGTTAATGTGAAAATTTTTCATGTAAATTATTCATGCGAGTAAATGCCGACCGACCCGCTGCGATTAAACCGTCCATGTTCACTTTTAAATTGGTATATTGCAAACATTACCTTCTTGGATTAAGTTTAAAATGTAGTTTTTCCTAGACCCAATCAGTAAAATGATATGAAAACTATAAACTAAATATTTGCCATATAATTAAGGTTACGTCATGATAAAACATTTAAAACTGAATAAAGCTGCCTTCATTTGGGTGAAAATTGTTTTGTTTACAAAACTGAAATACATCGCCTATCGGCCAAACCAAAGAGATTACACGCACGCAGAATTCATTATTAAACAAGTTTAAGCATTATACATACGTGCTAATTGCCAAAAATCCATTAAGCAGCCTGTGGGCATATCACAATATAAGAAGGGATGTCAGTTTATTACCAAGTGAAATGTATTATGCCACCTGCATTCAAAACATGACATCCCACTCAAACGGGAACATACATAAATACATACAAAGTAACAAGACGTCACTTGTTTATCCTGCATTCTTAACAACCACAATTATTATTAATACTATTTTGCATATTATGTATCTCTTCTCTTGTTTTTAGGGATATCAGAAACGTTTATTTATGTCAAACACAAATAAAATTATTTTATATTAACTAAAAAACACTAGCTATTAGCATTTAAGAAAAAAAGACACTAATAAATATTAACTTTTATCAAATCACGAAAGAGATTTCCATTTTGGTATTCAAAAGAGATGACGACTACTTGACGACTTATGACGAGAATGCAATGGTTTTTCAGAGTAGATGGCAGATATATGTTAAGTAATTGACTTGGCTGATTAATTGCTTCAAGGTGATTGGTTGAAATAAATAAAAGTTAATTTTATAAATTAATATTGTTTGTGCAACCGGTTCTTCCCTTGCAGAAAATTAATTTTTTCTTTTAGAGATTGGATGAGATGAAAGAAGAAAAGGCAAAAATAATGAAGCCAGAAGAGTATATAGCAATCTGTGTATATCAATTCCTAAATTTGTTTCTGGGGTTTGTTGTGTGCTCGTTGGACAGACGAAATGAGCGCCCAAGAGAAGCTCTCTCGTGTAGTAACAACAAGTAAACGCTAAGTGGTAATTATATTTATGACATTTCTAATGATTTCTTGCTAAGCTGGACGTATTCCTCAGTCTACAATGATGTGCTCGAATCGCTGAGTGACTGACTCATTAACACTAAGCTAATAAAAATAAAATTATGCTGAAAATTCACAAAGTAATATTCACACAACAACAATTATAATTGCATATCACTAACTTACAGTTCGTTGCTTTTTCTTTCTTTTTATTGATTTGTGAAATGCATATATATCGTTTGTAATAGCAATTAACGTTGTATTTCCATTCTACTACTACCCTTTTCCATACCGAGTTGCTGACGATGAAAAATGAGTGAATGTATAAATATTACTCTTTTACACAAATGTACAATGTTCATTTATCCCAATATACTCATTCCTTCTTTTCGTGGAGGTGTCTTTCATTTTTCATCATGATCTTCAATTCCCTTTTTAATAATATTTTTTCTCTCTCTCATTCGCTTTGTGAAGTAGTAAAACCATCTCTAGTTTCAAACACTTCGTTAATATGCAAAGCTTTGTCCATGTTTTGAGTAGGAGGCGTGGTCACAGGGTCACGAAATGCTCATTAGTCTCTAGAAAAATTAACGTAATTAGCTCAGCAATTATCAACTGGCACCAACGAGCTTTAAAACAAAAGACAAGGTAAAGTTGGGAAATTAGTCTTTGACTGCGAGAGTGAGTGTGTTTTTTAACAAAAAATTTTTTATGAAAAAGGAGTGGGTACATCGGAAGAACTATACACATTTTACACTGTACACTTGTAGAAACAAGTGAATTTCTTTAGGTAGCTTTTGGAGGTTTATGTGTTCTCATTATTTCATACTCTCGCCCTAATAGGTATAAACATAAACGTTGCACACGTTTTTTACATGGTTTAGCAGTTGAAAAGAATGAGGATAAAGCTTTCAGGTAATATCTTGGAAAAATGTAGGGAAAAGCTTTTCCATAGATTAGATAAACCTTCCTTGGATCATTTAAACATTCATATTAATGGTTGTTTTGCCGTAATATCAGTAATGGTACTCTCACCTTGTAACTTAAGTACACTAAATGCAGTCATGTCTGTCTCTAACCCACCGGCGAGTGAATTTCAATTCACCCAGGTCTCGCTCTTTTCAGTGCTACTCCTTCATCTCCATCCTTCTTTGTCTTTCAACAAAAAAATGTCTTCTGCAGTTGAAAGATGCTCAGACTTAATGACACGTTTTCACTGACACTTCACAATAACAATCAAAAGAATAGATAATAGCAATATTAGTGCATACTTTCATACCACGTAAAATGGTGAGTTTAAATAAACGTTTGCTTGAATCAATGAATGGTGGAATGGTGGTGTTATTACGGAGTAATGCTGTTGTGTCGCTGACTGTGGCAAAGTATAAAGGCAGCCATATTATTATAATAGAAATAGAAACACTTCTTTATTGGCTACATATACATGTATGCTTGGTAAAATCATTTTCAAAGTCATTTTCAGATTTTTTATGGGCTGGTCATTTTCGTAGTGATGGTGGTCCACGTCTGTTCTAATTTAAAATTCCTTCAGGTTACCGTATTAGGTTAAATGCAATTAACATTTACCATCATTATGCTGAGTCAGTCATTTAAGGCATTTTTGATGAAAACTTTTATATACATTCCTATCTAAAGCATCACTTCATTTAACTTTGTTTGCGTCCAACATCATCATCGTCGTCACCATCCTTGGTGCCTAGAGAAAGGGCAAGAGGAGTATAGAGCTATATTATACGATAAAGAAAAATTACCTGCCTGCTTAAGAGAGAGAATTTAATATAAATATATTATCGAAAGTACACTAACAAATGTGTGTGTGTATACATCTGCGTGTACATCAACAAAAGATAAAATGTTTGGCCTACACTCATTTAGATAATGTGAACCAGGGCGGTGTGAGAGCATTTTAATTATTTCTTCGAATTAGATTTGATTATTGCTTGTTTTTATGTTGTATAAGCAATAGGCTTGAATGCGTAGACAAATGCAGCCCCTAATTTGGCAAAAAGTTTAAACAGCAGACATTAGTGCCACTAACTCATTAAGTCAGTTTAAAGGAATGATTGTGAGGAGCGGTGGTGGTGATGCAACGTTAATGGTACTTTTTCAAGTGGGTATTTTTAAACAACTTTTTATTCCTTTTGATGGACGAATTAAGGGTATAAAAAATGGTACTAATGCACACAGAGAGGAATGTTAATTTGATGGAATGGTTATTGTGATAAGTGAGTAATTACTCCCTCCGTATTCTTTAAGTCGTTGATCCCTTTATTTCATGTTAAGACAGGTTTCTACTCGGTATCTTCAAGAAGTAAAAAAGGAATTAAACGATAAGTTTAGCTGGTATTTGTTTCTCTTGTGTAAACTTCAATAAAAAGCGGACCCCACTACACCTCTTTTAGTTTAGAGGAGCCTCAGTTCAGACAGAACTTTATGTATTGTTGTCACTATTGTAAATTATCAAAACTTTAAATGAATTAGATAGAAGAAGAGAAATGTCATTACGAACATTTGTTGTTGATGAGTTGATGTCGACTTGCTAAAATGTTACAAATGATTACTCATTGTTTCATCGTCGTCATCATCAAAGTATTTTTTATTGGTTACGTTGTACAATGCACACTGCTCTCACCACTACCGTATCAAATTATTATTTCTTTTTTATTCTGCGGAACCACACCGTATAATCATTAGAGATATTCGAGACAGAGAGAGAGTAAAAAAACGCTTGAACGTGTGGCATTTCAAGTGGAGCAAAATTTGACGCTAAACGATAATAATGATTATTAATTACTTTCGTTATGTTCTTACCTCAGTATAAAAAATTAAAATTTAAGCATTGAGTCAGTAGTTCTGCCCCCTATACAATATCGTGAATATAGGCACATTCAATATACTTTCCACTGTTTTTATGACCCTACCATAAGCCAAAAGTTATAATATGTAGACAACATACATTGAGTAAATTACGTGTCAGTTTGGCTGGCGGAGGAATGATCATGTGCTATTATGATTACATAAATATATGAGAACATTTATTTAGCTTTGAAAAAATTACAAAATATCAAACTTGGGACTTGTTGCCACAACATGGCAGAAGACAAAACATTAGCCTACTATGTGGTGGTGGTGCATGATATAATCAAGTTTAAAAAATTAATAGCATTTGTTTCGGGAAATAAAATAAACCCGTGCATATGGCTTTATGTGTACATTGCTGACGAATGTATACCCTGAGACCATCGTTTTTTATTTAATTCAAAGTTTTGATACATTATTGCATAGCGAAAATTAGGGGAGCAGATGTGTATCAGAAGAACAATTTAAGGCTACCTGTCACGATTTCATTACTGCAATTATCAGCTTAATTTTTCGTCGGACATGTACTCTCGTATGAGTAGGGGAAGACTGATACATCCTGTCATTTCGCTCTCCTGACTCCTTCAAAAATGGATCGCTATAATAGAAAAATTGATTACTCTGAAAAGACATTTAATAAATAAAAATTGCTTTCATAACAAAAATTTTTGATGATTTCACGTAATTTTCTTAAAGAATTATTTGTTTCTTAATATAAACACGTACTATAATAAGATCCTTTATTTATGTTTTTGTTCAATATACTACACAAAAATGAAAAGTTGAATCTAAAGTTTATTAACCCTTTGTAAGGATCAATCGTCAATTCTAAAGTAATTATCAGTGTAGTGACAATTACTGACCGTTTTATCTTAATTGCCAGCCAAGTAAAAAATATTAAGTTAGCCAATTGCGTGTTCGTAATTTGATTCATGTATTTTTTTATTTGATTACAAGTCTTATTAATACTTTTTTAAATCCAACATTAATTTAGGGAATAAAAATGTTGCTGCTACTAGTCGATTTTACAGCTGGAATGGTATTTAATTTTTTATATTTAAAATAAGCAAACCGCGTCAACGTCATTTCACATGAAGTAATATATTAATGCCTTTCTCAAAGAAACATTTTAATTATCAGCGTAGTATAATGTGTAGAGTATTTGTAAAAGAAAGGAATACCGAGTATCTTATCGGATATAAAATCAGAGCAAATACAAGTTGAAGGAATCTTTGTATTAAAAAAGCTGTGAGCAAAGTGGCTCATATATATATTTCACTTTTGCTTAATCTATTTGATAGACATAAGTTCAGCATTAAATACTGAGGTGAATTATAATGCTGACATATTTTGATTCACGTTACATGCATCAACTTGATTTTTGAATTTGAATGACTGTATGCGCACAAAAACTTAATTAAACTTATGAGCTGGTACATTTCGGAAAATTAGATTTGATGAGATCTACATGATCTCAACTTGGAATATTTTTGAGTCTGCTATTATATATTTGCTTACTTTAACCAGTAATAATATCAAAACTATAATTGCCATATAACTTGAAAGAGAACTGGATTAAGACAGTTGCGGTGGACGGTGGATGGATCTAGAAAGAATTAAATAATGTTTTAGTGTAAAAATCTTGCCATAAACTTACCAGTCATTCAACATCCTTTACCTTTCGTCTTCAACAACAGCAGCAACATGTCACGCATTGAGAGCTGAAATTAATGAAAGCACGCCACATATAATTAACAAAATTTCACATGTCCGACTCACCGTCTTTGATGTACCTGAGAAAACATGCTATAGGTTATCAAGTGCCCTTAAAAAGGTTCTCCACTTGGAAATCTGTCTTTTCTGTAACAACATTTCATACTGTAAACTGGCTCAAATATACTTGTTTTAGTAAAATGATCTGGGAATATGCGCTTGCAAACATTGTTCGCTAGAGTTATGAGACAGGGGCAATAAGAAACATTTTCAGTATAGCTACATGTAGAGAGTACAGGCAGTGCAGAAAACACAAAAATGATAATGCAACAACGTTGCTGAGAAAGCATAAAGAAAGTGTTTAATTGGATTTGAAAAAAATTTAAATTATATTTGTCGGTTCAAAGAGAGACGTTATTTGATCCAATCTGTAGATATAGGATTTCAAAACAGTTTCTTTCATGCCATTGTATTTCGAAACGTGTATAATTGAGATGATGAGATCAGCAAAAATATTCCTTCATCACACGACCGACATTATGCTGATGTGATGAAGGCGTTTTATTTCGTTTTAAAAGATCAGTACCATAATAGAAGGCACATATTATAGCATAATTTCTTGTTCGAAAAAGTATACAATATTTTGGATGGATGTGCTTTAGCTTAGTATGAATGCCTATTATGAATGCAAAATGTTCAATCAAGTTAATAGGGATTCTCAAAAACTTTAATGAAATTCAAGAGTTACAAGAGTATTGTTGATACTGGATGGATGACTCTGTTGATCTGCTGACTCAGATAATGACAATCAAAAATATAAATATTAAAGAATGAAAGTTTATAACTCAGCAATTTATAATTAGATTGTTTATAGAGCACTAAAATTGCCTAATGTGTAATGCTAATGTTTCTGTCTCCAACACATCATGATTGAAAAGCCAAATCGGTCTCAGTCAAATGACTTTTTATTTCGTTTTGCCTATCAAATTGGAATGGACTACCATGACCGTTTTGTACACTGCTGAGGTTCTGTAAAAGCTATGTTAACATCCAATTTCAAATAATAATGTATTAATAATAATAACACTTTTTATGCATAAGAAAGCTGTTTTTAGAGCCATGTAATCAACACTGCATAAACTAACCTTCCTCGTTGAAATAGTGACGACGATAACGATAATTACAATGAAAACTAATAACAAATCTTGCCACAAACCCTTCATCATCTCACTTATATATTATCATGCACTAATCAATATAATGGGATCGAACCTGGGGTAGTTAATAATATACTCAATTTATACCCAAAAACCAATACGAAAATGGATGGATGCGTCCAGGGTTGATTTACAAATTTAACCAAGTCATCCACCGTTAATTTACTTCAAGACCTCATGATGGTGGGTAGGTAAAAAATGAGTCTGCCTCAGATTTAGATGTGGATTCATAGGGATTTCATATTTTAGTTTCAACTGATTATCATGGGAAGTACACGGTAGATAGATATATATAAGTACACGCAGGTAAAATTTAGAAAACCATTCAGAGAAGAAATCGATCCTCCTGCCTGTCCTACAGAAATAAATTAGCTAAATGAATTGAATCATGAAAGGGTGTAATATATAATCATAGATAATATATGGCGATGTAAGGTGGTGGAAACAGAGCGCTTAATAGAATGCAGCAACAACAGCCGCCGCTGCTGCTGCCTTCATCACACCAACCATCACAAGTATCTGTTGTAATTCAAGCATATACCTATTACCTATCTATCACCATTGTCAAGTACTTTATTTTGAACACTTAAAGCCATTATGGAAGAATTACACTGTAGAAATAAATACACAAGATGAAGAATGAGCGGAATAAATCTTTTTAGCTGACCTTATCCATTATCCCTGTAATTGGCCTGATGATAAAACCATTGCAAAAGCCATCATGTTTTGATACTGCTGTTAATAGTATGATCATGATGATGAAGGCAGTATTAATTTCCCCCTTTATTTTTTCCCAGTGCATACCCTCTTGCTGGAGCAGTGCCTCGTTTACCTAACTTTAACTTTTTATTTATTTTATTTTACTTAACAGCCCTGTAATGTATTATTGATAGCATTCCCTTCAAAGCAATAAGTCATGATAAAAAACAAAGTAATAATCATAATAATATTTCTACTGTCGTTCCATCATGGTTACATTTCTCATTTCTTCCTTTTGGCATAACTAATAACACACTTTGACTCTCAAGAAGGTGAAAAAGAGACGGACGTAGGTTCTTGTTCCATCATCATTTTGTTATAACTTTTGCTCTTCAACAGTCAGCTCAGCAGACAGTTTTTAATGATTTTTAGGTAAAAACTTCTCAACAATTGCGTCTTCATGTTCGGTATTGTTTTTAACAGAGTAATTTCTATTTAAAATGTAATAATAATAATGATGGTGGTGGTGATGATGATGATATTTCTTCAACGCAAGGCTTCACACCTCGTCTCTTACGATGGCTAGATCTGCAGTGTGCTTTATATATCTCCTTTCTTCAGTAAAAAGAGCTTCTTCTCTTGGCAGTAGTCGTAGTCTCGTTGTCGGCTGTATTCTTCTTGCTCACTGCTACGGCTCATTTAATGGTGTTAGTGTTCTCAAGGGTGGCTTGTTGTCTTGAGAGGAATGAGTAGGCAAAAAACATCCATGAAAGAAGAGTATATGAAATATATACATGCTTGTTCTATATATCCATCATATATAAATAAAAATATGAACAATTCAGGTTGAGTAGAATTAAAGAGAGGCGAGATGATTGTCAGAGAAGAGGATGTGTTGTTGCTTGTTGTTTTGAATGTGGATCTCTCCCTCTCGTAATGCATCCACCGTAGCAAAAGAGTGTCTTCCCTGGCGCCTGGCGATTTTATTCGGTTATTTTTCTTTTCTTTTATTACTCCATTATGTATAACAGCTTATATCTGATGATTACAGTGAACAACGTTATTAATATCACATTATTACCCTCAGATACTTGGCTACTATCACCACCACCAAGACTTCCATGCATGGGCCGGTTTTGGTTTGTTGAGTTAAAGGTAAATGGTATCAATCATGAGAAAATGAGTTTATGAACGAGTGTCTGACTGTTTAAAGTGGCCGTTGTGTTCTTTGAATTAGTAGATAATTTTTTACTTTAAAAAATTGGATTCATTTTTTCATAAATTAGCTAGGTTTGGTTTGGCAAAATGCATCATTGTTGGAATATCATCATAATACCGCGTTTTTGCAAAACAGATAGAATGAATGAAACCTTGTTGTTTCGAATTTTGCAATAAAAAGGATGATTGAACAAGAAATTTGCACTATTATGTTGGCGGAAACGCGCGTTTATAGCTTAGTAAATATTATTTGCTTATAGCTATGATGCAAGTCCATCATACATTCGTCGGAGCTGCGTCATATACCCAAGCCAGATTCTATAGTACATATCATGAATCAAATTATAGTGGTATGCATTAAAACTTTGCACTAATTGAAATTTTACCGAACTAGTTTTTTTCCAAAACATATAACTAGCATGTTGAGAAATAGATATGAGTTCTTGTGACGTTTTCTCTTATAAGAAAATTCAAGGTCTAATTTTATTGTAGGAAGCAGAAGGGCCATAAAACTGGGAACTGTATCAAAAATCCATGAGTTATATTTTATATTAATACTACTTTTATTGTGTTTGCGAGTTTTGTAATTTGCTGTACTGGTACAACATTTTCATCTCCTAACAATACTTTTAAAAAACACAAGTGTCACTGGGAGAGGCTTTCAGTCCTTAAAATATACCTTCAGTTTTATTTAATAATATTTCTTGTACTTACAGCTAATGAGGTTATGAGATTTACTCTAAGCTCAAGAGAATAAAGATTTATTTTTTAAACTTTAAATGGTTTTTACATTTTCATAAAAATTTCCTTTAAAAGGTTGAAAATAAATCTCATTTCAATCTGCAGTAATATAATTAGGAATAGTAATCATGTATCTGGTTTTTTGCTGCGAAATTGCTCATTTGAGACGCAAATTAAAGAAAATTGTTATTTAATATCGTTCAAGATACATAACGATAATAGAAGGAGCTAAAATGAATCCATGCAAAAATCGTTGAGAAAAATGCTTACACTTTATAATAACAAAGCTAATTAGGAAGTTTATGCTGTTGGTTGAGATTTTGGTCAGCGGACTGTTATTAACAATCAGCGAGAACATAAATGAATTCCATAATTAGTCATCATCGCATCACTCAGTATCAGCTAACCTTGACGATCCCACGATTAACCACGAATAAGCGCTGCCCTGGCTGTGCAGACTCAAAAAAACAGAGAACGTGCATGCTTATTATACTAATAGTAATGATAATGATGATAAAAATATACATAATATGGAATCTGACATGAGAAGAATTCTTCTGGTATGTACAGAAATTCAGAATTAAAACAATGTAATAAGTTATAAGAATATTATTACATTTTGGAGATTGACATACAACAAATGCTTGATGTTCGATCATTGCGAAGTATCAATGTGGAAAACATGAACATAGAATCGTTTTATTAGTTTGCTTTCGTCTGCTTTGCACAAAAACTAGTAATTGTTATCGACAAGAAG
>JAQFYG010004491.1:0-10977 GCA_034694325.1 Entomobrya corticalis | reverse complement strand
AAATACTTGCCCCAAACTACATGCTGACTAATGGTAGTCAGCATGTAGTTTAGGGCAAGTGAATAGAAGGGTCCCCCCTTCCTATTTTTTACTTGCCCTAAACTACATGCGGACCCGCATGTCCATTAGTGAGATTCAAATTCAAAATGAATTTTTGTCACAATTTTAATTTTGCATTAATAGTTCATGATTTTAATTACGATGATGAAATCGTCATGAATACTTACAGGATAGCTTGCAATCAAAATTTTACGAGAGATGGAATTTCGCAAGTTTTAAAAAGTTCCAATGTCAATGTGAAAAGACAAGATGAATAGTTTTAGAATAAGTATGCGCAATTCACATTAACCTTCGAAAAGTCTATATTTAATATTGCGATAATCAATGAGCGAAACCAACTTATAATTGAATGTAAAAGCATATTATGGCAGTAATTAAAGGAACATTTAAGACAAATCTACTAGTTTTAGGTTATTATTTAAAGATTCTATACTACTGTCAATCACATTAAAATTAATCTTTGCTATTTGCTTTGGTTGTATACTTAATACTTACCTTACAGGTGTAAATAACTGCCAATATATATTTTAACGGTTGATTACATTTAGTTGTGAATTCAAAAGTCAATAACAATCACAAAAAAGAATGTATGAGTCAAATGAAAATGTTACTGTTTAACTATAATTAATTATGGTCAATGTTGTATTGATATTTTCAGTGTTCAAAGGCCAGCTTCAAGGATAGTTTTCCTTTACTTTACAAGGCGGCGGAGGAATTGGACGCGGCAGTTGGTGAAGGTCTCTTAAGTGACAACGACCTGGCTATTCTTGAGAAAGGACTATCTAGTACAATGACTGAAGAAGAAATCAAAAGGTGTAAGAAAGGCCTAGAAACAACGTTGCTCATGAAACGTGAGTTCAATGAGTTAGTTCAATCCAAGCGAGCTTTTGCCAAACTATCTTCATCTGGCTTCTGCGTAACACTATCCGGACCAGCTGAGGCAAGTGTGTTGTGTAGCGGAGACGACGGGAAAAGAGGGGATTGCTCTCAAAGAAAATCAAAAACAACAACAAAAGTACCAGAGATGCGAACTCGGATGAGAAAAACGCTTGAGGGGCGCCAAACAGAAGTGGTAACTACCACTAAAAGCTGCACACTTAATATTCAACAGGCCAAGTTTCAAATTATTGATGACATTAAGCCTCCACCTCCTACACCTAAACCATCTGATGTTCCACCTGAGAGAGAGAGAGTAGTGTCAGTATCCAAAGATTTGGACGTGGACGAATTAGTTCAAATTATTGAAGGCACTCATATTAAGTCGGCTACTAATGATCCAAATCCTAAAAAGATGGCCAAGAAAGCTCGCCAAAAGGAAAAGAAAGAGATGGAAAAACAACGAATGGCCGAGGAAATGGCTAAAGAAGAAGAACAGCGAAAAGCTGAAGAGCTAAGGCTACTTGAAGAAGAAAAAAGGAAGGAGGAACAAGAGCTGAAACGCCGCGCGGAGGAAGAACAGCGTCGTAAGGATGACATTTTAAGAAAGCAGAGAGAGATAGCGGAACTAAAGAAGGAAGAACAACGCAAAAAGCGCCAGGAGCTGGAGCGCAAGAAAGCCGAGGAAAAGAAACAAAAGAAGGATGCCAAAAAACAGCGCCGAGAGCAACGAAAGAAAGAGCTGGAAAACTTGGATGAAGAAGATGGAGTGGAAAAAAAATCGGCAACGCCAAACGAGTCATTATCCAAGACTGATTGTGCAACCGACAAGGAAGGTAGTCGCACACCAACCTTCGATGCGATTTCTGAAAAGGAATATGGCCGTCTTAAACATGAAAAGGAGCAAAGGAAACGGGAAGAGGAGGAAGCTCGTCGTATGGAGCAACTACAAGCACAGGAGCGCTCTCAAGCTAATAAGAAAAATAAGAAGAAGAAAAAGAAACCTAAACAAAATGATCAGGGTCACAGTGCAGATGATCAACCCAATGTTCAATCAAACGACAATCCTGAGCAGAAGTCGACCCCCGCAGGACAGCCCCTTATCGATATCCTTGGGTCTTCACAAAGTAACGAGGCGCAAAATAGAGGCTCGGAAGAGAAAAATAATTTGGTAACAATTAAGAAGCACATGGACAGCAGCGTTACTATTAGTATGAAAGGCAAGGAAGGTGAAAAGGATCTTGTGTACACCTTAATGAATGGCCAAGGTTTGAAAGAAATTATTTATTTTTATCAATCTGCCAGTTTATCAAACCAGAAAATACAATTATTTAACTATTTAACCGACAGTGTACCCCACCAGCGTTGATGGCACCATTCGAACAGAGGCACCTTTACCTCTTCAACATACGACTTTTGTCAAGCAGGAAAATGTCAGGCATACAAATCATGTTGTTTCGGTTGCAGACTCTACCAACAACTCCAATATTGGCAGCGTCGCTTCATTGAAAAGTTCTGTTTATCAAGGTGAGTTCCGAACATATTTATAAATAATCAATCAATTTATTTGTAGAAAGATGCTTAATTTTTGCATAATTCTATTTTTTGAAACTAGCTCCAGTGTCCAGCTCCAACTATATGAACGACAATTCTACAATGGCGGAAATTGATCTGACGCAGCTAAAGCTACCACCCGGTATAACCATCACAAAAGTTCCCCAACAAATGAGTGGTATTTATCTTTATTGCTATTAACAATACTTTTGTAACAGCCTTCGTATTCAAACAATTGTTTCTTAATGAATGCTAGGTCCAAGATGTGATGACATGAACGGTGTTCATCAGAACGTCGATTTCCATTCTCGAGCTGTCGGTCAGCCAAATATTACGGAGTACCATAGGTCGGGCTCCGTTGGAGGTGCTGATATCAGGCACAATTCTAACATTATGGTCGTTGACAGTAGATGTTCTAGTTTGGAGTCCCCAGTAATTGGTGTGCGTCCATCTGAAATGGTATATTCTTTCAATGTCATCAAATGCTAAAATTAAGTCAAGTTCCTTCCAAATTAACCATCTTTTAATATGTTCATTCAGGCATTTGGTGCTAATGGTACGAGACCATCTTCAGAAGCATCTGTAGCATCAGATCGTCCTAGCTCTGGATTGGACTCACTTTGTAACAACAATGGCTCAAGTCCTTTTGTAAATCGCACAGGATATCCCAGTACAGAAATGCTAAATAAACGAGTACCGATTTCGCTGACCTCACCATATACAAGTGCTTCACGAAACGAGACGCCATCTCCGGCATGGCAAAACGACGGACATGCAAGTAAGGTTTATTTCTTAAAAGTGTAGTATTCAACTTCAGACATTAGAGAAACGAGAATTTTAAATGTATTTTTTGACGTATTTCATAGATTTGTGTGGCATGCCGGGAATGATTAATCAGAACAACTCTGCAACAGCTGACAGGCATGGATTTTGGTCGTCAACTCCTGCCAGCCCAGTTGCCTTTCCTGCGTCAAACTCCGTCTCTGAAAGTTACTTACGGGCTCAGGATCAGCAATTTATAAGACCTCGACCTCAGCAAAGGGTCGTCTATCCGCAAATTGGTAAACGGAATTCTCCTTCTGCAGGAATTACACCTGAAGGCAATTTATTTGCTCGCAAAGCTCCTTCAACTGATTTCAAACCGATTGGTGGGGTGGCCAGTAACGTGTCTCCTCAATATAATCAAGGACCCATTTCAATGAATGGAACAAACACTCCTTCTAATATTGGTCCTATCGGATATAAGCAGCCAGTAATTGAGCCAAGTCATGGAAAGCCAATCGATCAGTGGACACCATGGAACCACAAGGGGGAAAGGATTAGCCCAGATGGTCACTCTGCTACAAATCAGCAGTACCAGCAGCAGGTGAACCATATCCCATTTTCGTTGACCACCATGTTGAGCGATGAAATCAATGGACCATGGCAGTCAACTCCAATTGAGAAACCTGCAAGTCGCACAGTTAACCCATTCGGTCCAATAGGATCTAACATAGCTCGTCGGTCAAGCAATGCATCCAGCAACGGCATGCACGGAAAAATTTCAGAAAACTCTGGATCAGATGACGCTTCTCTTTGGGCGTACAATCGTAACTACTAGATTTTGTGTCGAAGAATAAATAATTCTTCAATAATAGCAATGAAGTTTTCAGATAGATGACTTTTGATATATATATTCTGGTAGGTAGGGTCTTTATTTTTACATCTAACATTAACAGTAATTTATCAGTATGAACATATTATTACTACTACACGTATTATTTACCACTACCTACAACATGTTTGTTGTAAGTTAATATAGAATTAATATTCTTTCCTATTATAAACTACATATATTACTATGAAAAACTACGATATATCGTATTTACGTAGATGCTATATTATAGATGTTATGAATTGTTATCCTACAACCTTCATTTACAGATACAATAAAAGAATGGATTGTACAACTATGTTTGTTTACGGAAATCTATAATGATTCTGTAGTATAAGACTCATTAATACACAACAGATTCTGTTTTATTAAAAGGTTGATTTGTGATTTAGTACTTTTTGTTGCTATATGTGCTCTTTTATTTTTTGAATCGCTTTTATTCTTCCTTTTTTGATGATATAAAGTCGATTCTTCATAATAATTTGCATAAAAAAGAGTCAGCATTTTTTACAATTTGCTAAAAAATATATAAAGACATGGAATTACTAAAGCTAGTACCAAGTACTAAAGCAAGGCCATTATATTTACTTATACTTTATGCACTTGCCTCTTGTCTTATTACATTTTCATATATCTCTTTTGTCATCATTCATTGTCATCACTTTTTACACTTATCCATGTTTAAGTACTGATTTTAAAGATTGAAATAGAGATTTACTGAATTAAAATAATAAATGATAATCAGCAAGTTAGAATAAAAGCAAGATCCTGAATGCGGTCCGTTTGAATCTTTTGACGGTTTCGTGTTTTGTTGGTAGAGACACAAGGACTAGCATTTATTCCCTTGTTCGTGTACTAACAGTGCATGCATTCATTGATCGTATCGCAGAGAAGCAACTTGTGACTGTTTTGACTTTGTTTTCAATGAATATTACTTTTTCCATATAAGTCCCTCTGCACATTTCTTCACGCGCGGTGGACTATAATAGGTTATTTTCTGCTTCGTTGATCTTTTCAACTTTTAGCTTCCAAGATAATACTTGTGAAAGTGAGAACTTATGGTTGTCACAGTGGCAACTTTTGGAAGTGACAAAAGTTACAGTACTCAAGTAACTGTATATTATAGTAAGACTCTATTATTCCAACATAACAGATCAGATGCAATTCTATGTTGCGTACTTGGAAGACAAGAAACGTGGATTGTAACCCTATCAGATTTTGCCATTCTGTAAAGTTGTCGTCATGTCTACAAAATTGGAAAAATTTTTGATATCATGTCATCTCGAATTATTATAAGATACAAGTTTTGTCACCATCCCAAGAGACCCATGGGAATTTTCAACATAAACATGACCGTACTTTGTTATTGCTTTCTCCTTTCCTTAGACTGTGCTGATGATAGGTATTTTGTATGTCGCATTTACTTTGTAACAGCTTACTTAACTCATACGGTAACTATTCCTAGCGTGTCTTCATAAGTACACAGTTTGAAGTCATGACAATGACTCCAAAAAATAACTTGTTCATTCTTCTAGCAAAATCTTTTAGTATTCTGTTTAGCAGAGCAGGGACAGAGTTTCTTTCGAAATGGCATGGATTAAGTCTTGATAAAATACAAATAAGTATTATATGCTCTTCTTCTTCTTCGATGCTTTCTCCCCATTATTCTGTCTCCACTTCGTGCAGATAAATTCCCTCAATATTTTCTATTCAAATTAAGTTTTCTAAAATTCATTTCTTCATCTCATTTGTAAGCATTACATACTACTCGTGTTGTTGTCGGTTGTTTATAATGAAGTTAAGTTTCACAGATGAATACACTAACTTCAATTTCGTTCATGTTTATTTTACATTATTAACCCCTTTATTTTTCGATTTATTAGCTTAATGCAATGTCACACGATTTTTATTTATTTACGGAAATTTTACTGATTATTGGATACTATTCAAATCCGTATCATCATGATTGGTAATGATGATGCCAAAAACAACAAGCTTTTTACTAGAAAATTGACAGAGATAAAAAAGAATATCGACATAGTACTGAAATGAAGGCCCTGAGAATTGATCTAGAAATAGATGGAAATGAACAAATTGCAAGTGATCAATGATCATAAGCAAACAGGGTGTGAAACTTCGTTTACAGTAGTTTACTGACAACACATTTTTGTTGAATGAGTCTAAGCATTTGTTGTTTCTTTCTACTTCTACTCCACATCTCGCGTCACCCCACTATCATACCTCAGCTTGTTTGTGCATTGTTCAGACTTCGCACGGACACAAAGACCCTACCTACCTCTTCTTGAGAATATACTTTCTACAGCATTCTAATATATTTAAATGTATTTATGTGTCATTGAATTGCAGGTGCCTATACTTACTATATCCTGATAAAAAAAATTACAGCAAGAGACATTGTCGGATAAGATGGACTTTGTAATATCTCTATAAGAACTAAACATAAACCTTAGGGACTAATAATACCGCATACGTCAAAATCAACGGCAAATTTGAGATACAGACAGAGAGAGAGAGACTAAACTGGTCCTTAGAATAAATCTGGTAATCGTTTATTTTTCTGGAGTGTTGGTCCGAGACTCATCAACATCTTCAGTGCACTGCCCAATTTCTACGCATGATAGAGAGAGTTTCTACTACTAATACGGAAAATACTTAAATGGAAGCTGCAATTTACTTTTAACACCACTCGCTCTTTTTTCCACAACAACCACTATACTTCTGTTACAGAAGAGGCCATAAATAAATAAATTCAGATAGAGAAGTAAAAATATAAGTGCTTTTCCTCCCGAATTTGTAAACGCGTAGACATCCATATAATATGTTGGAGAGTATATATTATTTAGTATTTGGTGAGAGGAATAAAGGAAAGTGCTAGTTTGGCTAAAAACCTTAGGGAATACCATCAAATGAAACAGACTTTTTTCGGTCAATTTTCGCTCATTCTGATTCCCATTTGCGCTTCACATTCTCCCTATTTCGCGCTCCATAAACCCATCAGAGCCAAAATATTGGCTGAAGCTCAGCTAGTGGAAAACTGACCTTTTTTGCTCTCTTCTTCCCTTTTTCATATGCCTTCTCCCTCTAAAAGGTCCTTATTTCAACCACCACACTTTCACTATGAGCATCCCACAATCTTACTCCATTCTCTCCTGCCTCCTGATATTATGATGTATTACTTTAATATAATGTTTATGTGAAGCAGACTCCAGAGAATGAGAAATAGAAAGAGAGGAACTGGAGCTGTTACAAAGGTGCTTTTCGTATTACTTTTTTCTCTCATCGTCTTTTCCAGCTGTGAGCTTTCAATTCGGCAGTGCTTACTTCTTTTTAATACAGCTCTCCTGATACCGTTTTCTTTGAACCCATCCTTTTCTCCCTTAAATACACGCACTCAAATATATATACATATTTCACGATTGGGTTTTGTTTATACGCCATTTTTCCTAAGAATCCTTGTACTAGATTGGTTTAACTCTTCTCCTTTTTCCGCTTTGAGTGGGCTTTTTAGCGAGTGAGTGGTTGAGTGTTAAAGTATGTGCTTCCATTTCCATTCACCACCTCCGAATAACAATTTCCTTTTTCTAAACAGCAACGGCAGCAGTAACTGCTTGTTGTCGTTGTTGTTGTTGTTGCAATATGTTCTATTCCTTGTACTGCCATCGCACAAAAACAACTTTGATGATGAAACTAACTTGTTTGCTATTACGAGCAATACAGACATTATAGCTGATACTGAAATGTAATCTTGTGTTTATAACCCTTGGAGAAGGGAAAAGGCATCTTTTAGGTAGCATACATTATGTACATTTTTTTCTTTTGTTTCTTTTTCTTTTTACACTTTAAGCCAATTGTGAATCTGTACTGATAAAAGCGGAATTTTTGATAACTTCCATTTACCACAAAGAGGGTGGGATGTAATGCAAAATCTAAAATCACTGGTTAACTTGGTGACTAAAAAGCTTTCTTTTGGACACGTGGGTTAATAATTGGATGCAGTGAAAAACATTTCATTGGAAAGTTCTCAATGAATGTGTTCATTCATCATTCCATAAGGTATCTTAAGATGTCATTTTACTCAAACGTTTGATTATGATTCATTTTAGACATTTGTGTAATCCTAAAGCGCATTAATATATTTCATTCAGATGAACTCAAGCTGTCTCTTAATTGGAGAACCGTATATGCATGCAAACTAATATAATATGAATTATATATATATAATATAGAGGTTATCCGATGACAGTGAAAGCGTCTTCTATAATGCATTAGAAAAATTAAGCGTCACGTGTAAATTGAATACGCAGCAAGTTTATCCATTACAGCGTAAGCGAAGTGATTAGGTATATATAGAAACCTTTGATGTCCTTTCTTTTTCTCTGCTCACTTTCTCCTTTTTTGCCTCTCTTTTAATTTTCTCTGTCTCTCTTTCTTTTCCTATCTCTCTCTCTCCTCTCAATCATTTGAAAGAAGTTGATTGCCAGAGTTTTGCGGAGCTAAATAGGACAAGAGAGAGTTGAATATAAAAAGGCACTATACTCGTCTCTTATGAAAGGACAATGAAGAAGGGACAAACAAAAGAAAAGTCATTGCGAGTGATTAGTTTTGTAATGGGAAAATCCCGAGGCTGTTCATTCTTTGGTCCCATGTTTCCCATTTAATATCATGTTTAATATAAAAGGATGGCTCATACGCTCTATCCTCTCTTGATAAACGCTGAAGTGGCTGCTAAATAGAGTCATTCTTTGGTGAACATGCTACTTGCTACCACCACTACATTTTCATAATGCTATCATCAATGGAATATATTGTTTGCTCTTGCCTTCTCCACACATTTATGAATGTAGTAAAAAAGGAAGTGCATGAATAGAGTAAAAGTCGATTGTGCTCATACGAAGATGTACATACATTATTATTGCATCCTTTTATTAATAATGTCAGTTTATATAGCACGACCACAAGTAGCAGTTGTTGTTGAATAATAGTGCACATTATAAAAGCAACAACATAACCGCAATATGACACAAGACCCATATAATAACCATAAATACCTCAAGCTATGAATATCATATTATGTATTGCTTTAAAAACTTTTCTCTCCAGCGAGCAGACAATGAAAAAGTGAATAAAATGTCAGTTGCCCGTTTACGTCTTTGTTTCCTTTTATTGCACAATGGAACGGAATGCTTGCAGAATGAAAAAAACAACAAAGAAAAATAAAGTGAAAATAATAGAAGATGGTTTCTTACGTTAATAATAGAGGATGATTATTCTTATCATTATCATTGTTATTGCTTATTACCGCCACCACTGCCATGGCAGTATTATTATTATTTTCAAACTTATTAGGAGACCTCTCAAAGAACAGGAACGGTAACTAAAAGCTGCTCTTTCAATTTGTTAAAAGTACGTGGTATTATTATGTTTATCAATCTGTGTGAGTCACACAAGATACAAAAGTATTTCTGGTCTAGATAAAAACATCCGAAAGGAAGTAATTATGTCTTTTAACCATGTAGGAAGTCTATAGGTTTTTTATGTTTAATTTTTGGTTTCAATGCAATAATTCAAAAATTAAAGACAAGTGTTCTGTTCAAAAGAAATGAATGTAATTATTTCGTTTACTTTTACAATTTGTTAACTTTAGATGACAAAAGGCATTAAAAGAAAATGCAGAGAAAACCACTTTCCCTTTTGGTTAGTGTTACATAAAATTACCTTTTGTATTTTGAAAGCGTATACAAATTACAGGTAAACTATTGGGTTGCTATCTGGTTACTTCTTCTCTTATTTACAAACTAGTTAGCTTAACTAACTCAAATATCAAAGTTGGAACTGGGAAGTTGGAGAAATAAATGAAGAAATACAAACCACGTTTTGGTTGTTAGTACTAATTTCTGTGGAAACGCAATATAATGCGATCCATTGCAACTAACAACTCATCAAAAAAGCTTTTGTCTTTGTCTCTCGTCGTAACAGAATCCTCTATAGTTATATGCACTTACTTCGACAAACCAAAGTGTTGTTGGAGATAGCAAAGTCGAAAACATCCTCTGAAATGAAAAGAAGGGATGAAAATGGAAAAAAGAAATTTAACAAGAAAACCTGCTTTCTCGTGTTGATTATATTACAACTAAGTAGCTACTAGAAAAGTTTTAGTGGTGGCAATAATGACTGCCAGGTTCTTTTCTCTCTGCAGATAAATGCCTCCCTGAGAAATTCACTCTTTTTTGATTTGAGAAAGAAGGTGCACATTTTATATACATCTATTTGTGTTACTTATGAATGTACACATCGATTTCCCCTCATCATCGTCATCAGGATGATAATCACAACAAAAAGTTTGGAAGAGTACACACACACACACACACCATATCATCATCATCTTGTTCACAACATCATCACCACTTTCATCTTCAGTACAGCAACATGAGCTGAAATATTATCTTTTTTCCTATTGTTCATTATTGTAGCCACTTTTTCTTGCTTTTCTTCTCCCTGGCATGATTCCCTCTCTTTTTACCTCTTAATTAATAGACCTGTTATGTACTGATGAGTTCATCTCCTTTTTGACTCTGCTGATCATCATCACTTTTGATGGCTTTACTCATTCTGAACCACCCCGGCGGGCCACTCTCGATAATGTGATGTGTTTAATGAAATATATATGCGTCGATTGTACATTTTATATTGTACAAAATCATGTGCATTTCATCGAACGATGCAAAAAGCTTTGGTATATAAAAATAGTTAAGATCAGATATTTAAAAGTCTGTGTAAAATGGATGTGACATGAATCTAGCGCACAAAAAAGA
>JAQFYG010004490.1:0-10978 GCA_034694325.1 Entomobrya corticalis | reverse complement strand
TGATGCAAAGCCGATGTGACTAAGGCTATTATTATCAGCACGCATTTTCATTTGAACTGAGAAGGACGACAACGAAAACGATATGGTCCACGACGACAACGACAAACGTTCGTCGACACAATACTTTTTTGCTTAGGTAGCGGCAACGGCATTAACAAATCTTGTCCTGTGGTGGGCTCTGCCAGCTTTATAGATAGGAAAAACAAGGTTGTCCATGCCATAATGTCGACGTCTGAGAACAGGGCAGCAGTTGTAGCATAATATTGTTACCGTTTTTGTAATAGTTATAATGAATATTCATATCAAATCCAGTATGTTTTATCGCCATTTATGCAGCCGTTATTATTTATACCGTGTGCACTCAATGTGTCTCCCAAACACACGTTTTCCTCACGTCTTTATAGTTATTACCGATCGTAAGCGTTAGCTTGATTTTTTAAAACAAACT
Organism: Entomobrya corticalis; assembly: GCA_034694325.1. Taxonomy (NCBI): domain Eukaryota; kingdom Metazoa; phylum Arthropoda; class Collembola; order Entomobryomorpha; family Entomobryidae; genus Entomobrya; species Entomobrya corticalis. The sequence goes on along the minus strand of JAQFYG010004490.1, from coordinate 10,530 downwards.
CCTAGTCTGAAACTCGCTGGAGAAAAAAATGAACTGAAATGTCTTTATATCTATTATCATTACTATTTTAATTTCATTTTGTCCTCTAGTTCACTGTTCACCTCACCTGCCTTCTCAACAAGACTTTTGTGTTAATGATGTTATGATGGTAATATTAGTGGTGCAATATAATACTTTGTAAGTAAGTAGAATGGCTTGCTCGATAATGATCATGATGATGTAAGATTATCCAATAAGTACCATGATGCATGCTTGGCTTTTGGCTTAAAAACATTTTAACATTTTTTACCCTACACAAATTACTTGTTTTTAAGTCCATAATATTTTCATTTTTGCTGCTAATGTTGCTGCTCTATGTAATATTGAGAAGGGAACTCGAGTAGGAGAAAAAAACACAATTTACGTTATTATTACCAAGAAAAGAGACAGAGAAAAGCTGAGCTTCTTGTTATTAAGGCTTGTAAACAGGTTTCTAAGTACTGTTGAAAGTGGAGAGTAGAGATTTCATTTTGTTCAGGTATGAAATATAAATACCTATGGCTGATTTTTTTGGTTTTGTGCATGTTTTTGTGTTTGTCCACTCATTTTTCTCCAGTGGACCCACGTAAATATTTCTTCATTTGCTCGAAAAATTCCTTTAGAGTCGGTAGTCTTATATTTTTTGACTGACTTGACGATGACCACCATCGTCAAGTTGCGCCATATTTTATGGTCCTCTTGCTTTAAGCTGATAATGGCGGCGTTGATGCTGGCTTTTGGTGAAGGAGTGTGGTCGTATTAACTGGTAAAAATATTTTTACAGAAGGACAGTAAAGCATTTTCACGGTCGTAGTCGCGGTGTGATTTATGTATCCTTCCAACTTGAAATTGATTTTATTTTCTGTGTGGGAAGTACTCGGGCTTCATAATATTGGTCAAAGAAATAATTTATGGGACTTTTGAAAACAAAATGTGCTTTTCTTAACGTCATCACTTACAAGTGAAAAAGGGAACTCATTGATTGTATCATTGGGTTTCTTCCACAGTATTCTCTTGATATCTATAATTACAGCATTATGAATGCCTGATGAATTCAATACAACTGATTTTGCAATTAGATTTAGTCAAAAATCTACAGTTTCATGAGTGAAAATGAGTCATAAAAGCTTTCTGGTTTGAAAATCTCTTACTTGCCATTAGGTTCTTAGCATTTATGATAATTTGTAAAGAGATTCTACTGTACTGTATTTTAAGTTGTATTTTCAGGCTTTTGTTTAGTTTTATTGCAATCAATGCAACGCAACGTGGTATATCGTATCATATTGCCAATTTTATCTAGTAGAGTTTGGTGTTTGGTTAAGGCTGCTTAACATGTGTGTATCAAAATATCTAACAAGAGTGACATGAAATAAATCTCCCAAGGAAGTACCAACAAGTAGAGTTGTGATTTTTGTGAGAATGTGTTTTACGATGCGTTCCATCCATGCCCTACTGAGATGATAAAACTGATTGTTGTAACATCATTTGCATGACGCAGTGCCATATTGTTAGTTTTCTGAAACTTCTTTCAGGTGCGACGAAGCTTATTTCTTGATATAAACGTTTTGATGACTTTGAAAAGACGAACTTATTCCATAGACGAAAATTTTTAAACTAATCTGGAAATTGCACACGTATACAACATAAGATAGAGAGATAGATTCATTTGATTAAATTAAGTTATTAGTTACTTTTTTTGCAGACTGTTTTTTAATACCTTACCACTTAAAACACGATGATTGATAGGCTTAACCTGACAATTTATTTAGTCTTCCAAAACAGGGAATCTAGAACAACCATGTCATCGAAAACAATAGGTCATGTATTTACTATGTACTTAAAAGAAGAATTTCGTTGCATCACCCTTTGTGAAACCTTTTTTAACTATTATGTATTTGTACAATTTGTCTTACTATTTAATGTACGTCTAATCCTAAGGGTTTACATTTTCTAGATGTTATGTCATGTCATAAAAGTGTGATTCATCTGTTTGTCGTGGTGCAAGCGATGATGTAGTAGAGTAGTTTTTATGACACCTTGTAAAACTAACTGGAGATGTTATTGGCATTTTTACACTTGCTGTGCTTTGTTTTCTTGGGATTATGGAAAATAAATCTCTTTAACTAAGCAGATAACTGGGTGAGTAATGGTAACAGTATGCAAAAAAAACAATCTGAAAATGTTTTTATTTGTAGCTGCAAATTATAATTATGTAATTTCTCTCTTTTACCTCTTAACAAACATGGCGACTTCAGACTTGGAAACTTGAGTTGAGCAAACCAAATAACACAAAATTCTAGTAAAACCGAATTTTACTACTCGTTTCGTTTCACTGTTTGATTGTGGGGAAATATTTTTTAAAGCTTAACTTATTCCAGTGATAAAGACTGAAGTGTATTCTCACTTTTTACCGGAATTTCTTAAAAATTAAAAACACAGAGCAAAACCACTTGCTCGGAATTACCTGTCTACTTTTCTTAAAATCACTTAATGCAACAAGCAATAATATACCTAGTAAAATCAGTCATCTTGAATTAAAATGCTCATAAAGCATATATTTTACTTGAGCTCTCCTTTAATAACTTGTTTCTGTTTACAAGGTACAAAGGTTCTACTCAACTGGAAACAGTATCATCACATTTTTGAATAGATCAAAGGAAAAAATCCTTCCCTTTCAACTTCTTTCACTGCTTTCAATCTTTTGAGTGCAACTTTACTTTTTCAATACTCCACCTTACATAGTTTATTCCACACATTATAATGCTCTTCATCTTTGAATCAAACCGACAAAGGAACAATATATTTTAAATGTGAAGAAATACGAAATGGTACACATGAGAGGTTTGAGAAAATACGCACAAACATGCATTTCCGTTTCTTCAACTATCTCTCATCCATCCGTCCATCATAAATATAAAACTTGTATATTTTCATGCTAACTTTTTCAGTGGAAATCAATTTATCTGCTTTACATGCCACACGATTTCCATAAAAGAAACTTTGTACATGATTTGTAGGTCAAAACAAAATGTTCATACTTGTTGTGGCAGTTGTTCAGTTCAGAGGTCTGAGATCATCACCATTTTCGTCATTCATGCTATCGAAATTGCCAATCCATACATGAAAATTTTTGCGCTCGTATAAGCTTTCACGCAAAAATAAAAAGTTTAAGATAAAAAGTTATCTAATTGTAAGAATATTGATTCTATGAGTGTCAAGGTTAAAAAATAAATGGTGGAGTCGGCAGAGAAGGGATATTTTTTCCTCTTATTTGCAATTTGTCCAATTTTATCTTTTATGTCTACGTGTATTATGCTCTGCCGGCATTATGCAAATTTCACGCAGATAACTGCACATCATTAAATGCTTATTCATCGGTTGGTTCATGCGTAGAAAACAACTTGCCAAGCACTTATCATCATCTCTTCCATTCATGCGTGTATAAGCAATTGGTGGATAAAACTGTTGTTGGAGGGAGATAAAGTTGGCACATCAGTTTCTTCAATTTACTTTTTCCACAACAGCCAACAATATCAAGAAAAGTCAACGCAGGGTTAATTTATATCAAACGATTTTTTGTTTGTTTGTTATGAAGCTTATTGATTAAAGAATGAATGATGAATCATGAACTACGATGATATTATATACATCCTTAATTCCTTTCTTTAAATCTATATTTTAAGTATATATATTCAGTTTGAAAACATTTTCTCAGATTTGATTGGATTCAAGTGCAATTGACCTTCACATATTTTTTCATTCAACTGTGTCAGCCTATTTGTAAAATAGTCATTCATCCATTCCATCTTATCACGCCTTTTTTCATCTTTCCCTACCTTATCAATATCTATGAAAACCGATCCTTTCATTTTAGCAACTGGACTAAACTAACCTACATGGCAATACAAATATAACAGACATGGTAATTCCAAGAAAACCTAAACCGATAGTTGTACTGACTTATTTTGAACAATGTTTTTAAATCAATACTCTTCTGAAACGTAAAAACAGTATTTATTTAAACGCTGTGTATAGATGGATGATAATGAAAAACACAACATCTGACTGACTAACTCTGGTAGTACTGACATCAAGCAAAACTGAGAAAGCAGGAATCTAAGCTATTATTACTATTCATAAAAATATTCCTGTCAAGGTTCAGTTACCATTTTTCCTGACAACGTTTCTTTCTCCATATCACCGTCAATCTTTCCTTCATATTTTTCATGTTTACTCAATCCTTTCACACTACAATTATCTCAATTACAATTTCCTTCCTTCGCCATCGATGAATACGATGATTGTTCAATCAAATGTAACATGATATGTCGATACATAACCTCGCACAATAAAACATGGGCTTACTCAAAGGTACACTCAGGGTCAATCTCCTTAACTTGGGCAACCATGATGTTTATATCGTCTCGTAATCGTATATCAATAACATGACTACGCTTATACTTTATTTAAATGCTTTCCTCTTAGAATATTACTCTTGTTTAGTTCGCTTTCTCTTTTCTCTCCACTTGTTCGTGCGAGTAAATACCGGGTATTTCTTCATTAATTCGTAAACAAAACAAGGATGTTATAAGCCTCATACCAAAAGTACAAACAAAAAACTTTTGTTGCACGTGATTTGATAAAAAAAGATAGAATTCATTGACAAAATGAACCTACTTGCATAACCCGATGATAAAGTTAATGCAGAAAAACTATTCTCAATGATTTTGCATGTTAACCCCGTAAACAAAAATAACTTAATATACTATTTTATGTACTTATGCTGTCATGTATGATAAATGATAGAGGTAAAAATAGAAAGCCGGAATGAAATCTCACCTTTTCTTTCTCCTTTATCAGTTGTGAAAGCCTATTAAAATCCAATAAGAAGACATTTATTTCCTTCTCAGCTCAACACATCACATCAAAACAGCATCCACACAACAATAATATTTTTGCGTGTGTGATCACGATCACACATTATACATCAACAAGATGTAATTTCATCGGCAATAAAAATATTGCATTTTTACGACTTCACGCAACGAATACCCAACAAAGTATTATTTTGAATGGCTATTAAACAATTTTAAAGCAGAGTAACACAGTTTTGATTGTCTTTCTCTGGACTTTTACTTGCTTCTTGAACATTTTTCACATATTAAAAAAGTTTACATATTTATTTTCAAAATCGACAACTGACGACCAATTTTTTCTGGTGGGTTTGTCATGCGCAATGACATGTGCAACTCTAAAAGTAGGTATTCATGTAATGCGGCTGACAATTTTCTGCTTTACTAATGTTTTTCCCGCAGACTTTTATAAAATCCGTAATCTCATTAAATGTCATGCATTTTATTAGATTGCTGTTTAGTCAGTTGTTGTGTAGTTGTATGCGATGCTTAAAATATTTTCCTGCTATTTTCCTCCTTTCATTCCCATACACTTATATTATTCGTGTTGGCATCCAGCAGACAACGTGCTCAAAGTAAAGGGAAAAATCGATAGGATCACCTTCAACTGTTCTACACACACCGATCCGATTTGGATTCTTTTTGTGTTGCTGCAACGTTCATTCAATTCATACAACAACAGAAAAGGAAATCTACTGCAGAGAACCGAAACGGAATTCTTTAGATATATTCACAAAGAATAATATTACATTATTTTGCGCGGAAAAGCACATGACATGAGAGAAAACACACGACTACAGAAGATGTCAATAAATATTCTAACGTTGAGAGCAATATAGCATAATATCAATCGTGAATTCGTACTTATAATTCCACCGAAAATTGTTCATTTTCTTTTGTATAAACTGGCCTTATGCTTGATCATTTATTTTTTCATTTAAATGCACATAGTCAGCTCTTTGGTTCATGTGCTTTCAGCTTACCAATTCTATTAGTTTGTGTGTTTATTATTGCACCACTGATTATTCTTGTTTCCAAAGTTTAGTGTAGCACGTTTTTCCATGATTGCTTTTTATATGCTTCACCACAGCAAGCACAGTAAACACACGGGAAAAAGTAGCTACAGCCAGCTCTGCTTTTTCAACCGCGCGTTTATCTTCATTAGTTGTTGTTGTGTGCAAAAATTACTGTTTGTTTTATCACGTTAAATACTCTTTTATTTACAAATATAAAATGTGCTTCTCTGTAAAACTATTTGTTTGTTTTGTCTGTTCATCCACTTGCTCTATTTAGTACTAAAAAGTCTCCACGAAATATTATATACTATTTTGTGTTATTATTTTGTCTTGTCTGATGACTGCAAACTCTGAAGCGCAAAAACGCACACACAACCAGTCACAATAAAAATATACACTGCACTGAGAGTTGACTCTTTCGATTGAAATGATGTGTGTGGTGGTGGTGTGTTGTTGCCTGTGTAAAAGAGGTACGAGAACTGTGAGATTTGGAAAAGGATACAGACAACCTAGCCCTAACCTCTAATAATAAAATACTCTCAAACTCAAAAACTCTTTTTTCCTAGTAGCTCTTCTCATCTCCTAACTTATTTCGTACAGCATAAAACAGTCCAACTTGTTTTTTCCGTAAGTCTCTTCTCCTCTCTACGAACCAACTCAACTCACTTTGCTTTACTTGTGGTGTTGGTGGCGGTGGTGTGTGCAGACCAACCGAAATAATATAAAAATTTGTAGAGATATTCTTTTCCATGTAAAAAGCTCTCACATGAATACTAGCATGGCATGGAATACACAAATATTCTCTCTATTGCTGTTTCTCTCCTGTTCCTCCGAAACGAATGTGAAACACCGACATGAGTTGAGGTTGAGAAAAAAATAAAGGCAAAAGCAAGTTGCTGGTTGCTGCACTAGCAGCAAAACTTCCACTAAACGTACTCAATTGTATATGGTGGTGGCGGTGATGATGATAATGATGGCATGGCACAAGGCACACACACAAATACACAGCAAAAAAGGAGAGATACACAATGCATTGATAATGATGATGTTGTGATGATCAGATCTCCACCGCCAACAACACTGCTACAACTTGAACCAAACTGCTCTCTACAGCTAAGCTGGCTTTTGGCTAGTTTTGCTACTGCTGTTTATAGCAGACTCGCTTATTACTACAACAAGAAACAACTCGACATGATAATATTAAAATACCTACATAAAAACTAAGTAGAGAGAAAATAACGACAACGACAAGTCAAAAGGCATGAGGACTCGCAGGAGCATAACTATAAGAAAAAAAAGAACAAACCAACAAGATCATCATCATCAAGTATCATTTATTTTCTTCTTTGGACTTTTTTTTGTTCTTCGTCAGCTCAGTCAGTTTTTCTTCTTCAGCTTAGAAACAACAACACGATATTTTTTTTCTTTCTTGTCTAACTTCTTGTATAAAAGTACGAGACGAGAGTTAGGAGCAGAAGAGAGCACACAGCAGCAGCAGCAGAAGGAGCAGTAATCGAGCAACTAAAAACATTTCTCAGTAGACCTGCTGTCCTTTCTACTTTTTCCTTCCTTCTTGCCAGCAGCAAAACCCATGCAAGTATTATTAAAGCATCTCACTATCCTGAAGAAACTCAAACTCAACTCCCAACTCTCAGCATTCATCGAAAGAAAAAAAAGAAGGAGAGAAAAAGGAATATAAATGTAAGAATGGTAATAGAACTAGGTATGTAATTGCAGTACACAATGTTCATAGTTGGTTTTTGGTATGTCGTGTCGTCGTCGTGCATTTCAAGTCTACACATTCCTTCTTGCTCTTTACAAAAGTCTGCCTTTTTACTTTTTCACTTGCAAAAATTGTACGAGAGAATAGGTTGACGCTGCTTTTCTGGCTTGAAGCGAGGGAGAAAAAAATGTACCTAGCTTAGTTACTTTACTTACTTATGTGCATGGAAAGATTATATACATTGCCTGCTGTCTATATTACCTTATTACCGCCTACTCTTTCTATAACAATATTATATACTAACTAAACTAACTATAAATGTGCTATTTCCATTGCGTTTGATGCGAGCGAGTGCGAGTCGAGTGGAGTTGCTGAGCTCAAAAAGTTGGTGGTGGAATTGCTTTGCTTCTGCTGCTGCTCATCATTAGCAACAATAACACACGTCGTCATCTCGCACATAAAAAACCATCGTATTGGAGAAGGCAGAAAAGGATTCCTTTTCTTTTCCGTTCTCTAGCTCTCTTTTCTACTCAACTCAACTCGCATCTTTTTATTTGAAGAATAGAGAACACCGAAAACAGAGAGAAAACGTAGTTTTTCACGTAGCTACATACATACGGACATACGTAACATACGACGACTCCACGGACGCACCACACGGACAGGGAAAATGAGAGAGAAGAAAAGCGAAAGAGATGGAATGGAATAATGCACGTACTAAAACGTTGTAGTATGGCTTGCTTTTGACTTTGGCATATCAGCAGAAAAAAAAACTATGAGAAGGTTTCATGAATAGCTTTAGCTCTCTATATTATTATAGTGCATTATACGCAGAACGCTTCTATTTTTCTCGACGCAAAAAAATAAAACGTATACACAGAAAGGAGTGGAGAATGGAATAGAACGAGAAGAGAGAGAGAGGGAGAGAGAGCAGCGAGCGCAGCGTCGTAGTACGTTGTAAAGTAAAACGTAGAAAAAATGTCTTTTGGCCTGGCACTAGGCAATACTAGCTTTTGTCGTCTTGTGTTTCTGTGTGGAGTGGAGTGCGGATAGTGCGGAATGGCATGGCATGGGAAAAAAGGGTTGCTAGCAAAATACATAAACGCATGTTCCTATGAAGAACATCTAAAGAAACAACACAGGCATAACATTTCCAGAGAATGGAGAAGAGAATAGAGAGAAACTATTTTACAAGAAAATATATATAACAACCTTAAGAAAAACAGGATGTGTATATGCAATATGCATGCGTCTCTTATAGCCTCTCTTTATATTTTAAAGCTAAATGGATAAATGAAGCAGCAGCTAGAGAATATAGGTATAACAAGCAGCAGGCCAAGAGCATTCTGGAAAGAGGCATGATGATTCTCAGCCGACCAAGACGAACGGATGGATGGATGGATTGGAGAATGGTTTCGTGTGCTTCTGCTGCTCTGACTCTTGTGCAAAATATTACAAGATATATTTTCCGTCCACACAAAGCTATAAGCCCTTCATAGCCATTTCGCATGTTTTAATATGTCCATCTCTCTCAACTCAACAGAGAGAAGTAAAAAAAACTCAATTCATCTATCTTCTACTTTTGTAGTATAGCAAACTATACATAAGAATGTAACTGGCTCTTGGTGATGATGATGTTCATGGTGTTTTTTTGCATTTTCGTATCCTTGTCCATACATCTTCTCATCTCCCTTATGTTCCCACCACCACTATTTTACCTTATTATTCATCACATTACGTATTACGTTGCTACCAAAGTAGCAAGCAAGCGAAGGCAGCGCTCTTTAGAGACGAAATATAAGATCAGCACGGTGATCATTGACGACGAGATCATGCCTGGTTTCGGTAGCTTAGTAGCTAACAGAGGAGCAGTTTTTATGATACTTTGGATCGTCTGCTGCTGCTATTCTGCTTGCTTGCTACTGCCTCAACTTGACTTGATGTCATGTAATATCATATCACATCTTCTCTTTTCCTTTTTCTTGGTTTGCACGCTTTGCATGGAAATATTACATCTCTCGTTTTTCCTTCGCTGTACTACAAAGTGAAAAAATATTCTTGAGCCATCATCAAAAATAAAAAGAAACAAGAGGGGATAACAGTGGTAGACATCAACAAAAAAGCATGGAGATGCACACAAAAAATGGTATGGCTATTATTAGATAGATAGAATGAGACATACACACTCGGGCAGACAGGCAGCGAGAGTGAGAAAAAGTGGTAGTATTTTTCCTCGACACTTTTTCTAGGTTGGCCTAGGTGTAGGTTGTGAACACGGATAATATTAAAGGTGATGGTACGATGTACGTTGTGTACACTTGCTCAAATATACGCAAAGACAAGATAATCACCTTGTTATATTGTGTGGCTTCCTCCTCTCTCTGGAGAAAATGTGAGGAGAGAAGATCGTGGTGGATGAATGCTTTGCTCTTTTTTCTTTGGTAAAATTACTAAGAAAGAAAAGAAGAAAACTGGTTGATATATAAGTGTCAGTTTTCTCTTTATACTAGTAGAATTAGATGACTGGTTAGAAGACTTTTGGAGGGGTAAGGGATGAATAAATGATTGATAACGGGTTGGATATCAGCTTTACAAAATTTTATACTTCAGATTGACTAAATAATATGAAGATTAATATCTACAAGATTGAAAATTTTTATATTGTAAAAATAATATGAATGAAAGCTATATGCTAATTTGATTAGATAGTCTAGAAAGACTATTGTTCAGTTCTCCATATCATTATTTTATTAATTTGAAATCAGAGAAACCAACTACTCTATACTTCTTTTGGAAAATACTTAAATAATAGATACTGTACGTGGTACATTTTGCGTAACCACAAAATTTCTCAATGTTT
>JAQFYG010004489.1:0-10979 GCA_034694325.1 Entomobrya corticalis | reverse complement strand
GTCATCAACAACCCCAGTTTTTCCAGCCCCTAAAGTGATTGATGGGAAATATATTGAGGGAGGGTTTTGGGATTCGTCATTGTGGGGTAACATGGGATGAGTGTAAGAATTTATTTAGCAAAAATAAGCATTTTTGATTGAGTTTTTATGATTTATAAGTTTGTTTTTGTCATTCATTATATTGTTATAGAAAAACGTATCCTGTAGCTAATAGAGTTTAGTTTTAGTTTGTAGAATACAAATATTGTACTTTCATTTTCACTAAAATTTTTCAAGATATTAGTTCTTTTAGAGTTATTACTGAGTAAGGAAATACCAGTTTTTGATAAATGTCTAAGTATAATCAGGATAAAATTAAGAGGTTAGTAGAGTAAGGGAGGGTGTGAGATTTAGGTACTCTACTTGACTATCATTGTCTTTCTTGACCCAGTTATGGTCTTCACACCTGGACCCTCCGTTTTTCGCACTTCTCTCTTTCTAGAGAAATCATGTCATCATCTTTTATTTAGTTCATAGAAGGACAGGTGTGTTTATAGATTCATCTAGAATCCTTCCGATTCTTCCAGGATGTTCCATTTAATTGTTATTCTTAGAATTGTCATGTCCTAAATGTATTTCGTCATTCTTCAAACAATGTCAACATTTTATACATGTTCTTATGTACCGATTTTGGTATAAATACGATGTGTCTTCTTTCAATAAAGGAGTAGTTCGTTGTAAGTAATTGCTGAGACTCTGTCGGTTTATTTCTCGATCTCCGTTCTTTATTTTTCGTTATAGTTTATTTATTACCCCATCTACAGATGTTACAGAGACTTTTTAGAAATGCATCTGAAAACTATCAAAGACTTATCCATGTAAATATTTTGGGTTTCGGCAACCAAATCGGTTGAATATAGACTTTTTTACATCATGCAATCATAGAAGATGTAAATTGTGTAGCAAGGAGATCAAAATACAAGGCAGTTTGAAAGGATGCAATAGCAAAAACAAACAAAATATCACTAAATATGGAAAGGCGGGGAAAAGGTAAGCAATTGTATCGAGGTGCTACTATATCGAAGGCTATTATAGAAAGACTGCACTGTTTATGGAATATATAGCAATAACAGAGTAACCAATTAGATGCGTATCTAATCAATTGAATCATCAAAAGCTTACGATTAGTTGCCTTCGCTTGAAGGTTAAAAAATGCTGAAAGTTTAATCAACTTTAGTATGAATTTCGTACTTTGACGGTCCAAATAGCTCTTTAATTGTTTTAGGAATTTTCTTTTATATTTTCAGATCAAAAGTCATAAAATGAGCATTGGATCTAATATTTCAGCATTAAAATAATCAACAACTACCGTATTTTCTTGAATGTGAATGTAGGACTTATAAGATACTAATAGTACTTTAACATGCACAACAAACCATATAATTTTTCTTCCACCCCCAAAAATATTCACTCTACCTCTGGAAAATCCTCAAGAGATAATTGAGGCCGTATGTTTGAATTCCAGGACATGTCAGCATTCTGCGTGTGTAAAAACCGGTTTTTTCTAGTGACAAACAAATACGTGCCATAAAAACATTTGATCGTTTCCTGTTATATGTTTTAGTAGTAAATTGTGGTTATGTTTTGCTTGGTTTTGTGCTAATGATACACTAAGCTTGTCACCTTGCCTTTAGCTCTCTCGCTGTTTGTAAACGAGATATGGGTAACTCCATGAGTTATAGGAAGAACTTTGGACCTCTTTCTTTAAATATTTAGCTCTCTATCAATTTTGTGCTCTTTGTCATAAATTAAGCGGGCTTATTAAAAACACAAACTCAAAAAACTTACCACGAACAAAATAAGGTGGACTTTATCTTGAATTTTCCATTTTTTGGGCAGCGTTGCATTTGGACAGTTTTTGACATTCTCACTTGGCATTTGGCACACAGTTAATTTATCCAAATTCTGCGATGGACTTATGTTTAGTTTTTTAATTTTTTCCCAAATATTCGGGTATAAGAGTATCAAACGATATGATGAAAAATCTGTATTTATAAAAATCCTTAGATTGCAGCCTCATGTAAATGACCTACTCACACTAGAAATCCGAAAAGAATATCAAAAATCTAAAAAAAGTTCATCAACAGATTTAAATAAATTAACTGTATGCCAAATTTCATGCGAAAATGTCAAAAACTGTCCAAATGCGACGGTGACCAAAATATAGAAAATGTAAGTTGAAGGCCAGCTCTTTTTGCTCGGGATCTTTATTTGAGGTTTTGTCTTTAATAACCCTACTTAATTTATGACAAAAAACACAAAAATTATAAAGTACTAATTTTTTTAGAGACTGAGGTCCCAAGTGTTTCCTATAACTCATGGAGTTGCTCATATATGCTGGCTCTCATTAAAAATAATATATACAGTGAAGTCTCTCTGTAGCAGCGTTCCATATAGTGGCACCTCGATATAATAACCTATCTCTTCCACGCCCTTCCATTTTCAGTGTTAATTTGCTTCTTTTAATTGCCTTATATGTTATTTCTCTTGCTCACCATTTCTATAGAATCTACATATTTTATAACTGCCTCATGTAAAAAAGTCTTTATTCTCCCGATGTGGTGCCCGACACAGGAGAGTTTTCCCCAAAAGTTGACTTTGTTTTCCTGAAATTTGAGTATTTTTTCAAAAATCTGTTAAAATTCACAATATGCTTTTATGTTTTTTCATATACATATACTCTCACAAAAACAAAGCATGTATATTTTCTTTCATTATTCCTTCATTTGGACTTTGGCACTAGTAAAGTAAGCATCATAGACATGTAAACAAATTGAAAGATAAGGAACCAAAGTTTTTGCCTACTTCTCTATGTAGTAGCTAGAAAAGAAGTCAAACCAAGCTGGTATCTTTAATATGTAGATAAGGGAATACCAAATACCAATAATGCACTTGAATCAGCAAGTAAATATAATACCTTCACCATAATACCTTCACCAAGACAAAAAGCGATAATATGTAAGTTTTCACACAAAATACAAAAAACACACAAATCATTCAGTAACTTTTATTAACGTTCAACATTTAAACTCAAGTACTTAAAAATCGACCAAAGAAAGTGGGCAATAACTTTGGCTCCTTAGCTTTCTATCTGTTTATATGTCTATGATGCTTACTTTACAAAGGCCAAAGTCAAAATGAAGGAATAATGAAAGAAAATATACATGCTTTGTTTGTGTGAGAGTATATGTATATGAAAAAACATAAAAGCATATTGTGAATTTTAAAATAATTCTTTTTCCCTGTAAAATAATTCACTTTACTAAAATTCATAATAAATGGATTTAGGGAAAAGTAACACATATTTCTGGGAACAAAGATTTCATTTCATTTATTTATTCATTCAAGAAATCCAATAAGTATCTTACGCAGTTATGCTACTTTGTTGGCATTACTGAAGATGATACAAGGTAAAAAGTAATTTTGATATAAAAATAAAAAAGTAAGAAAAACAAGACAAAAATGTATAAAAAACAGAGACTCAAGCTGCCATTTAAGGCGCTGTGGAGGTACAAGAGTAAACAAATACATAGTTAACATAATTTTAACATTTTTTGCCTTAAAAGTTGGACAAGAGAATGTATTGTTGAGCGTTTATATCTACCACAATTTGCTTTAACAGCTATAAACTTGTGTCTATTTTGGTTATACCGGCTACTAAAATCCTCTTTTCTTTTTATTTTGTGCTGATCTAACCAATGGCCAAAACGAGGGTTTTTTAACAATTTTAACCCAAACTTAAAGGTCAATTTGTCCCATCTTTCAAACAAATTACAAATTTCTGGTGCTTTAAATGTACTAATATAGTTTGACGTGCCGACATATTTTCCATCAATGATAGAATACTGTAGTGTAATATAATTGCACCAAAGAGAGCAGCAATATTCCAGAATACTTCGTACATGCGATATATATAGGTTTACAAGTTGTGATTGACAAAAACCAAATTGTTTTAATGTTTGTATGTATAATATATAACTTTTTGCTAGCTTTTTTGGAATACACAAAATTTACATAGTCATCCCAATTGGTTCGATCATTTATCAAAACCAACAACAGTTTACTTAAACTTGTTTTGGAGATATCTACTGAATCGATTTCTAGTTTAAAATTGCTGAACCTTTTATCAATAGAATTATCAATAATTATTAAATAACTTTTCTTGGGGTTCAGACACATTTTCTTTACCTGCGTGCATTTGTTGACATCAGTAAGGTTTTCATTTATTTTGGGTATGTCACCATATTTTACTGCTTCTGCAATGCACATGTCATCATCATGTCATGTCATAACAAATTATGTTATTGATATTTGCATTTTTGCCCTGGAAATCATTAAGTAACTGATGTATTAATATAATGAACAAAGTTATGGCAATTTTAGTTCCTTGCGGAGTCCCATTACTAATTGGTATAAAACTAGAGAGTAAATTTTTATATTTCGTAGATTGTTTCCTGTCCGTTAAAAATGAAGCGACCCATAAGATATTGTTTTTGTTTACATCTAATTTTGCATACATTAATTACCATATTTTGGTTAACCAAGTCAAAGGCTTTGGACAAATCTAGAAGTACTAAATTTTCATAAGTATTCTTATTGTCAATTGCCTTGAGGATAAAATCCAGAAGTGAAACAAGATAATGTAGAGTTGACCAATTTTTTATGGCTCCGTACTGGTTAATATTTAACTGACAACTAATCTGGCTTAAAAATCTGTTACACATGAATTCCTCCATTATTTTGCTGTAGATGTGGGTGAGCGTAATTGGTATCAAATTTTCCATTGAAACATATTGGTTATTTTTGAGTAATGGAGTTATAAAACCTTTCTTCCACTCACTGGGTACTTTGTTTGACTTAAAACTATAGTTTATTATATGGGTATAGTAGGGTACAATGTGTATTGCAACAAATTTTATAAAACGAACCGGTAAGGCACCAGGTACATTAATTTTGCGAATATTTAACCGCTCAAAGTGCGTTAGTACAATAAACTCGTTTTAAACTAAATAGTTAGAGTCATCATTGTTATTTATGTTATAGTCGCTCAACGGCTTATAGCGATTATATTTTCGCAAAGGCTAATTGCTCGACTCGAGAAATATTTTGTCGGGAGAAACGACACAGCTTCTTAACCCATTTGTGTATCCAGTTATTATTAACACTACTATTGTTTTGTATATTCTGGTTATATATGAGCTTTGTGTCCTTTAAGGTATTATTTTAAGGTAAATCTGATGTTTTAACCTTTTCATGCTATTTTTATTCCTAGATTTGACAATTTTGTATTGCCTAAACATTGCTGACAACGTTGAGCTTACCCACATTTTATCAGTTAATATAACGTTTTTCTCTTTTTCAGGGAAACAGACCTCAAAAGCACATTTCAATACCATATCCATGTACCCACATTTGAAGTCAATACACTCGGATTTGTAAACGATATTTCAACTGGTTTCTTCAACAATGGTTGCAAAGTGTAAATTGGCTAGTGTGTAGTCACGGTATTCGTAGTATTTTGTGGCTGTAAATCCATACAACAATGATACGTTGTGCTTAATTTGAGTTGCGGTAGCTTCTTTGGTTGAAGGAACCATTCACTTATATTTGTAAATATAAGGTCCAATTTAGAACATTTTTTAATGTCATCATCATTAAAGGTACGAAAACTTACAATTTGTTTAAGTGCAGTGGTATAAGAGAAAGATGGTTTGTTCAGGGAAAAAATTGTTTCCCTTAATTCTTTCAGACGCAATAGTTCCCAAATAATTTGCACTGTAAAATTTTCTAAAACTGTCTACAGTTTCCCAATACAATACCAAAACCAAATCTTTAAAGTTTCAAGATGTGGTTATGAATAAAACCTCTATATATTATCCGAAATATGCAATTATAAAGAAAATATTATGTATGCACTTATAACATTTAAAATGAAACAACTGAACTTGGTTTAATATATTAATTATGACATTATTTAAATATCCAATTTAAACTTTACAAGATAAACGTGTACAGCACCGAATGACATACTGACGACAGCGACAAAAGTATATCGAGCCTGAGCTCTGAAGAAGGAAAGAAACAAAACTTCAACGTGCTTTACTTTGTGTACAGCGGTAAAGCACGTACTCAGTGACACAATAATAACATAAACTTCATTCCTTCCCCTTTTAATTTCAGGACTATAAAAATCAATGGATAACGTTTCCTTTCAGGATAACGACGATGACCTTCATGTGGCTCCGCTTCAGGTACTGGATTATCAGCTACTACAATGAGATCCAAATTTTCATCGTCTTCTTCATCTTCTGACCTCGGCATCCATCAAATGATCGACATGCCTTTGTCTTTCCATTGAAATCTACGATGTACGTTAACGGGCCACGGATTGAGGTGACATTCCCTAGAGACCATTGAGCTTCATTCCCTGAGAATGTGCAAATCCATAAAGGATGACCAACAGGAAACGAGCGAACTGATGTTGTCCTGTTGTCGTTTTTGACCTGCTTCTCCTGAGACTGACGAACAGTACGACTAGGATCTGGGCGCATGACATCCAAAAGGGTGCTCGGTTTTCTCTTTAACATGGCTTTAATTGGTGCCACTCCGGTTGTTGCGTGAGATGTGATCCTATAAGTGAGGAGAAAATTGCACAGGGACAAGTTGAGGTTATTGGTACTGTTGCAGTGTGAGAGACCATTCTTAAATGTCCTCACGAAACGTTAAGCCTCACCATTGCTCCTGGGATGGTAGGCACTGCTGGTGGTGTGACGGATTCCATTGTTTCGGCAAAAGTCTTCGAACTCTGAAGACACAAACTGTGAACCATTGTCAGACACGATGTAATCTGGAATGCCAAAACGAGTGGTGACTTCACGGAGATACTAGATAGCTTTTCTGGAGGTGGTGTCCTTTCCCAACTTGAACACTTCCGGCCATTTGGAGAACGCGTCTACGACAATCAACCACGAGAAATGTTGTCGAGAAATGGACCGGCTAAGTCAACGTGTTAACGTTGCCAAGGAACGTGTGAACGTTTTGGGATAGGAACATGGATGAACCGGAGCTACTGCTGGATAATCTCTGGAACTTTTGGTGGCATGACAAGACTTAACAACAGTTTCGATTTTACTGTCGATGCCTGGCCACCACACCAATTTACGTGCAAGGCTCTTAAACCTTGCTTTTCCTGGATGGGTGTCCTGAAGCTGCTCCAAAACCGCTTTTTATAGAGATGACTGCACGACAACTTCAAACCCCCACATATATTATGCTCTGCTCTACTGTTAGCTCATGACGGTGGACATGGAAGGGACGTACTTCCTCAGGAGCTGCTGTTGACTTCTCTGGTCTCCCGGAATGGATAAACTCCACTACCATTGACAAAACTGGATCACGTGATGTGAACTGACGAACTTTGCTTGAAGTAATCGGATTTTTTTCCTGTATCCTTTTCACTACGACATCCGCTTCCTCATCGGCTTCCCCATTTTTTGACATTGGTTAGCGAGATAACGTAACGCATCTGCAATACAATGATAATGATTACTCCGGTACCCGATAGCATACTGAAATCTACTGAGGAACAACGACCAACGATGAATTCGGGTTGCAACTAACGGAGGTAAATCCTACTTGATCCCAAACATAGCAAATAACGGGTTGTGGACTGTGACCAAGATGATGCAATGTCCAAACAAATACTTCATGAAGTGCTTCATCCCAAAAACAATAGCAAGACCTTCTTTCTCGATCTAGGAGTAATTTTTCTCTGCACTGCTGAGCGTTTTAGAGGCAAACGCTCATGGCCTATCCATAATATCTGGATAACGGTGAAAAAGGAGTACTTCGACACCAACCGAGCTTGCATCCCAGCTGATCCCAACTGGAATATCTTGATTATAGTGTGCCAAAACTGAACTGTTCAGCACACGCAATTTCACCTTTCGGAATGAATCTTTACACTTCTTGTTCTAGTTCCACTTTGCGTTCTTCCTTGTGAGAGCGTACAGGAGCTCATTAATCGTTGACAAATTAGGAACAAAATTTCGATAGAAATTTACAAGGCCTAAGGAAGCTTGGACTTCGGACACACTTTCCATATCCTTTATCGACGTGATGGCTTCGACCTTGTCAGGATCTGTGCGGATTTTATCGCTGCATACTACTGACCCCAAAAACTTGATCGAATTATGGAGGAACTGGCACTTACTACGGGACAAACGACAATTAGCCTTCCGCATTCGACTAAATATTTCTTATTATATTGAATAATATTAAATATTATCCATCATCTTATGGATAATTGCTGGAGAGGAAGCGATGCCCTCAGGCAGCACATTGTATTTGTACAATCCACGATGGGTGTTTATCACTTTTTACAAGAATCCTCTACTTTGACTTGATGAAACGCATCTAAGCCATCCATCTTGAAAAACGTGGAGCCACCTGATATGGTCTCGAAGAGATCATCCACACGTGCGTGGGGGTAATGATTGATAAATGTTTGGGCGTTGATGGTACGCTTAAAGTCTTCGGTGATACAAACTCTCTGATCAGCTTTTGGAACGACGACCAACGGTGACTCCCACTCCAAATGCTCAATGCTTGTGATGACTCCCGAATCTGCAATCTTCCTGAGCCCAACGTCAACTTTACTAAGTATAGCGTAGGGTACGGGTCTGGCTTTGAAAAACTTCGGGGTGGCGTCATCTTTCAAAACTAACTTTGCTTTAAAGTTTTTAACGGTGCCCACTGGAGAATCAAAAAAATCCTTGAATTCCTACAACAAACTCTGAAAAGTGAGCACAGGACCAACTTAGTTTACTTGAGAGCACTGGGATTTGATGGAGTTCCAATCCATCCTAAACTTGTTCAGAAGATCTCGCAAAAATAAACTGGAATTGGATACTAGCAACTCATGTTGCACTTCCTGGGTATTGTAATTTATCTTACATTTGAATATTCCTTGGGCCTGGAACTCATCTCCGGTAAACGCTTTTAACTTGACACTCGATTCTTCCAACTTTGGTGAGCCTAGATGTTGCCATTTTTCAGTAGATAAGAAACTGGGACCAGCTCCTTTATCCAACTCCACAGCAACGGGACTACCATTAACAAGAGCATGAATATATATGGATGTATCACGTTTGCTGTCTCGAACTATCTTGATGGTATTACTGCTGTTGTTACTACCACATGAAGACTTCTTGTTTTTACAAAATCTTGCAAAATGTGGCTTGCTGTGGCATTCGAAACACTCGACTTCCTTGTTAGGACACTCCTTGGGGCTGTATTTGTTTCCACATTTGCCGCAGCGACTATTACTGGAAACATCTTTGGATGACCTTGGCTTCCCTCCCAGCTTAGACTGACTAGAATTCGACGAGTTTCCATTTTTGGAACTACTTTTGTTAGTTTGGACAGGATCGGAGGGAATCGACAACAATAAATTAATTCCTCGAATAACTTTGTACTGGCATCAGCAGACTCTTGACTGATTCCAATCGCAACAGCAGTTTTCAGGGTCAAGCTGTCATCTTCCAGAAATAACCTTTTCTGGTTTGCTTCCGATGATAAGCCAACGACGGACTGATCACGGAGGGACGTGTCAAGGTCCTTAAACTTGCACGTTACTGCTAACTTCCTTAACTAGGAACGGAAAACTGTGACTGACTCCCCGGATTGCTGCTTGCGATGGTAGAATTTAAATCGCTACGAAATTGACTTGGGTGCTGGCTTGTAGTGTTTTGTCAACTTCTTAACAAGTTCATCACACTCTAACTTTTCAGGCTCTTTGGGTGACACCAGGTCCTTGATGAGCGAATAGGTTGACAAGAAGGAAAGGAACAAAACTTTAACAAGCTTTACTTTATGTACAGCGGTACAGGAACTCAATGACACAATAATAACACATACTTCAGAAAAACCTCGTTATAATTTTCCAAATTCAGTTACAAGGAGAGTTTTTTTTAATTTCCTACTCTATAATTAATAATTGCATAGTGTTTCTTTACCCTTGAGGTGTAAAATTGGAGAGACGTTACTGTATTACAAAAAGCTTAGCTAAAGTTAAAACTTTATTGCAAAGACCGAGGCCGTTTTAAACCAGCTATGTTAGGATCAAACTGGTATCGTTAAAAAAGTAGTATTGACTCTTTTTTTATTGATTTTTTTGGACACCGGTTTGCAATAAGTTGTAAATTTTACCCGCTTTAGACCATTCTTTCTTTGCTTCCACCTATTTTCTAATGCAAACTGCTATTGACTGTGCCTATTTATGCCATACATTTTTCGACATTTGAATTGTTCATTTCATAGTGATAATTCTGAACGAGCGATATCGTTTCAAGTTTTCATGTCATATTCAAGCTCGTATGTTAAATATCGTTATGTGGATATCATTTTCCACATCATCAAGCCAAGTGTTGTTGTTGGCTGTTGTAGTGTTTGCAGTATTCCCAGCAATACATTTCTATAAATAACATGAGTAGAGAGCAAGGATATGGGAACAGATCAGAGGAAAGAAAATAAACCGTTGTAACTGCTAAGATGAGTTAGTCGATGGAACTTGTTTATAAAAATTTCTAAAGTTTTCAACGGGTTTCCCTCCAGTACTACTGGTATATTTTAAGTTCTACTTTAATGATGTTTAGGATAATTTACCATTTGTCCCAGATATTGTGTTGGTCAATAGTATTAAATAGACTTAAATATCGTATTATAAATAATGGAAGCAATTTATTCCTTTATTTTCAATCGGAGTCAAGAATACTATTTACGTAAAAATTACTTAAATTTAATTGTGAATGATTTACTAGAAGATTTACAATTTGTGTTGTATAAACAGTAGCAGTATTGCAATAAGTGAATGCATGCTAAGATCAGAAGGGAAGAAATGAAGAGATTTGTTGCATTTTTTGTGTTGTCTTGCTGAGAGA
>JAQFYG010004488.1:0-10979 GCA_034694325.1 Entomobrya corticalis | reverse complement strand
GGAATTCCTGAAAACATGTTACATCTGAAACCTAGTTCATGCATTAAGGGTACATTCCACTGAATGCCCTTGTAAGTTAATAGTAGTGGCAGGGATTTTATAGAAATTATATCAATATCTATCGTTCATAAAGCCAAAATCCCAAAAGTGCCATTACAGAGTGTCATGTTGTGTGATATATTAGGTTTAGCAGCTTTTGTATATCACTGCAAAGATTTTTTCTTCTTATTTTTTTTGTAAGAAAAAATGGACATCTTGGTTTACTGAGAAAATAAAGGAAGATTTTGTTGATTAGCATTAACAATGTTGCGGTAATATCCTTGAGTTTATAATGCATTATTATGCAGTCTCCGCAAAAGAAACATACTGTGCAAGCGGAGACACAATAATAAGTAGGATCATTAAATTTATATAAATTGAATCGCAAGGTAAATGGTGCATCGGAGTAGAGCTGCTTATTTTATTATTTATTATGATAATGAATGTTGTATCATATTATCAAAGAAGAGCGTAACATTATGGGGCATTGTATTGTTGTTGTTGGTATTAAAAAACTGGGTCGGTTCGTCTACTGATTGTTGGCGAGTTTTGTGTATTATAATGGTATATTCGGTTTACAAATGTATGCAATTCTGTTTCTGCACAAGAAATAGAATATTATATAGTTTTGCATTATGCAGTATATTTATTGTTGGTATTAATGAAGATGGTATGTTTTTGTGTTGTTGTCACGTGGTAAAAGTTCCCAGGACTGTAATGATCGACTAGCCTTAATTTCTCACAGTGCGATATATAAAGCACACTGCAAAAGGCACGGGTTGTGCATCTATTGTGTAGTCACCATCATCACTATGTAGTCGTGTGTTTGTTTCATTCTTTGATGATGATATGATAATTATATTTTTTCTTCTGCCTTAAAAAAGCGGTGATGGTAATTTGTCTACTCGGTAATTATAAAGAATAATTTTAAAAGAATGTGTAAATATTCGGAACTGTATGGGAATTAGCAGGAATACTTATAAAACACGTAAATATGTCACGTCTTTTGAAAAGGTATGCATGTTGTCACGATCATTATGTTTATTTATTTGATATTTTACCTTACTTTACTAAATACCGAAGAATTCCCGGTATGAAATAAAAATATAAAAATCTACTCTCGGAAAAAGCACGACTCCGTTTTTTAAAATTGAAATTATTAGATTTTCAAGTAGATAACTAAACGTGCAATTTTAAAGTTATTCGAACGTGTTAAGCTAAGACAATTGACTGAAAATAATTTACTACAATTTATTTTAACTAAATGAGCAGGCTATTTAAGTTGAAATAAGCAAAAAACCTGTTGCAAATATGTTCCTTATGCAATTTGCAGAAGATATATTGTTTATGAATGCCATTCTGTTTTAAATGAGTATAAACATTCTACGTGCCTTGGAGCATTGCACTTTTGATAGTATCCTGATATAAGGTCATTCTTTAAATGACCATAGACTATATCTATAAACTTGTGAAGAAGCCAAGGCCAAAAAAGTAGCAAATGATTTCGTTCACCTTTCCATGCTACATATTATGATTAATATGCTGCGTTTTGGCAAGGAAAATTAACTTCTTTACGGTGGATTTTGTAGAGTTTGTACTTTTTAGAGAACGTTAAAAATGTTCTTAGCTTAGGGCAATATATGGGTCGACTTTTAAATGTCGATGGTCTCATCGTCAGTCAGTAGCATTACCGCACATGAGCAGCGCACAATACACCGTTCGTTCCTCTTTTGATCTGGTAAAAGTGCGCAGGTACTGTACACACTTCTGGCTCGAAGGTAGGGCCGCAGAGAGTAAAAATCAGCACGAGCTCTCTGAGAAAAGAAAACGGAAAACTGATTTCATGCCAAAATGCAACAACGGTTTTTCTGCATCTTCCATCTTGAAAATTGCATATGATCAGATTATGCGAGTGTAAATTTGGGATTGAAAATGTCATTCTTTTGTTCACAGACCAATATCCTATTATGCAGATCACTGAAAAAAATAAACTTGAAATGCGGATCATCATGAAGATCAGTCTAGTTTCTATTGTCTATTTGGGGAAAACCAACCACTGGTCACTGGTCTGGTTCATGAAATTAAATTCATCAGATGAAAAATGTCTGAATTATGAATGTAGGCGCAGGTCACTGCTGCTGCCGTTGTTCATTTTTTATTTTCTTGGGTTTGTCCGTCATCAGTAAGCTCTTTGGTTTGCGATTGGAAGCGCATGAAACGTAATCTTATCAATGGACAAGAAGATTATTTAGTGCGAGATGAGACCAAGATATAGGCATTCTACTGAATTTCCATTAATTGTAGATATATCACCAAAAATATTACTTCAGCACGACATCGACATGCATATACTGATTGGTTTATATACGCTCAGCATGATTTTTCTAAACCCAAATTATATTACAAATTGCAATCAGGATATATGATGATGTGGTGGTGAGGTGGTTTGAAAAAAATAATAAAATAAAATAGATATCTACAAAAACCCTTTGTCAATGCCAACACTGCAGTTAGCTACTTCGTTTATTTGCATTTTATATGTAAATGCTTACTACATACATATACATCGTCTGCAAACTACATCCCATTATTGTAGTACTTTTTGTAAGATAATAATAGTGGTGTGATGAATTTCATGATTCCAGCTAATCTGCAGAAGCAGCCTACATATATTTTGTTTAAACAAAGCCGTTTACGTAGGTACACATCTGTAAATGGACACGACAGGACTGATTTACCATTATGTACTTTTGTTGTAGTTGTACTTATACCGAATCTAGTTTGCAATTTGTTTTAAAAAATGGTGGAGGTGGTTGTTGGTGCTTCAGCGTTCAAGCCCCTTCACACTTGCTGTTTTTTACCTCCAAAGTGATAACGATAACGATGACGGTATTGATTTGTAGACGATATTTATCATTGTTATCTCTTTTTTGTACACTACTTGCTTGTAACTCATTCAACATATTTATATTTTTTTGTTTTACGCATTGTAATTGAGGTATTGATCAGTCACTACAAATTTAATGTTGCCCACATGCATCACAGGAATGAATATATGGCAGAAAAAAAGAAAACAATAACTCGTTTTTTATTATATTTGGCATTTATTGCCGAGTTCAGCTAATGGCGTATTAAAACCTAGGCCTACATGCAAAATGAATTGCACGCAAACTTTGAATCTGTTTCTATCTACGACAATCCATATGAAAATTAGTTTTTTGTTCATAGTCCTGCTCTTCACAACTGCACACACCACACATTAGTTTAGTTGCCGGTATAATTGGAAGATTTGAATGCAAATTGTAATTTGGCAGGGAAGACAGAACAGTGAAAACATTTTGTTGGAACAATAATAAACCTCCCCTTATAAATAAATTTGACTATAGTTTTTGGCATAGGAAAATAAAAGAGGTGGGTTTTCAATAATGAATGATGAATTCTATATATAAATCTCTGTAGCTTATAACTTGTAATGTATAAATGCATTTGGATATAAACTCTAGTATAAAAATGCTTTGGTATTGGTATAGGTTCATCGGACTGTTTTCATTAAAGATTTGTTCAAAATGAAATCAGTCCACTCGTGAAGTCGTATTTGATATGGACAGATGTGCCTGGGAGCATTGTTTTCATACGTGAATTCTACAAGAACAGAAAATCATGTTAAAATAAAGCCCTAGAACTAGACACACTTTGATTTTTATTAATACTTCTACTACCAAACATATACCTTCACTTACTCGTTATTTGATAGAGATAACATGAAGATATGCATTTTTTATATTGTATGCTCCCTATAATAAAATAGGCAGGAGCAGAACACTGAGAACACAACAACCACCATCACCATCGATAGTACATCACATATCACAAGTTGAGCATTTTTCATAGCTCCGAGCCCTATTTTTTATTCTTGAAAGTCAGCATGAATGTGCACAATATCAAATCAAATTCACACCCAGGTCAAGTCTTTGTGTTTTTTCATAAGACCCTTTACCCTAATATAGAATCAAAACATGGTTTTTATACGACTTCTTGCTGCTTCTATTCATCCTCGTTTCTTGCTTGCTAGAAGAAAACGAGATTGTTTTTATAAAAAATTGTAAAGATCACAGAGTACAGCGAGGTGGGATATATACTGATCGAAGACGATGATTGTCAGTATTGTACAACTACAAGTTATAAATGCAATGAAATTTTTATATTGCTCTATAATAATCTACTATTTATATATATATAGTTATCATTATTGTTATTACTCTATCTTCTTTTTTAGTTTTCTTCTTAAAAGAAACATTTATTGGTGCTTGCTTTTGGTTATCCTAGAACTCAAGAGACAATGTAATGATAATCGCAATCGAAAATGGTCGTTCGTGTGTGAGATAAAAACAGAATGGATGCATGATGACGAGATGACGTGGTGGTTGTAGTGTGCCTACATGACTATATGCACTAGTTGCACTTTTTTCTACGACGATGACCAGGCACGAAGGGAAAAAATAGAAATTTTTGAAAATGTCGAGGTGTCTTAAATTATACCATATTTATTGTGAGCTTGTCTTACTTTTATTGTTATGATCTGTACTTACTAGACACACACCAGACCACGCTTTTTAAAGTAATACATTGTAACAGTAATAGCTTCATCCCTCCGAGCGTGGCTGACATACACAATAAGTCAACTTTTATAATATTCATCGTCTCAGTTCTCATCGTAAAACACGCTTTTTCTGTGCTTTTTAGGTATTGCATCGGTTCAAAAGTGTTTTGAAGGAAAAGTTTTATTATTGGTCTTACACGGTAAAAAGTAAAACAAGCACACTATTGTTAAATATTTTATATATGAGACGTTGAGACATAATGATGATGATTATACGGTAAAGAGACAACTTTTCTACTTTCTTTGAGTTTTTTTGGTTCGGTCAACAAAAGCCGATTCTCAATGAAGTAGTACATATTTGTACGCACATTACCATATGTCATGTCATAATTGTTTAAAAAAACAAATACTCATGTACATATATTATGATTCAATAAGGAGTTACTCATAGGCACTTGAGTAAATATTGTCAAAAATGTTACAACTTTGACAATATCAAACTAACTTTAAAAGTAAATGTGTGTGTTTAAACTGTAATTTTTAAACGGGCTAATGGCTTACTACCATAATTCTGAGACATCTCATAAAATAGTAAAAATGTACAAAAATATCGTACTCAAAGATCTTATGATCTGAACTAAAAAAATGAAAATGTCATACAAATACAAAGTTTGTTTGATTTATTAACGTGGTTTGACCTGCTAGTTTATATTTTTGGAAATGAAGATGAGGAGGAGGGCATTCTCTAAGACACATATTTTTTATTATTATTTGCATTTTTATTGCCTTATGGGTGTCATCCACACCATATTATAGCTGTATGCATGCACCATACCTGCGCTGTAAACTGTAAACACACTTTTAGAACAAAATAATCATGTATCATTGTTGTGCTCTGAAAGAATGTCAATACGCGAAAAAAATGCATTAAAGAAATTTAAAGATAAAAATCATTTGTTGCCTACTTTTAATATTGTAAAATGTATGAACTGCAATTTCTGCAACATGCCGTGTCAAAAGATCACCCCTGCAGAACACTTTTTAAGCAGGGGAAGGTTATGGTTAACAAAAATATATGAAGGCTTCAATGAAGAGTCAAGTCAAAATCATGTAGTATTATTGGCTTGTCTTTTTATGACAATTTGACGATGGGAAAGATTATTATTAATGACTTGACTTGAAGTTTGAAGAGAGAGAACGGGACAAACATACAAAATATACCAAGCCATGGGTTCACTAAATAAATATTATACTGTTGACTTGTGAAGGAAACAGTGTTGTCTTTCATGATTGAACCTAGCGGGTAGCATATAGCATCTCTGTCTGTTGTGATCATATCGCACGGAGAATGCATTTCATTGTAGTAATTTAGGCATACATTGTCTATAGTCTATAGGTATTTACGTATTATTGACTATATGAATTTCTGGTTAGATCCTGTTCAATGAATGAGGAAGACTCTTGTACAGTAAGTATATAGTCAATATTCGAATGTAAAATGCAAAGTGGCTAATATAAAATAGGAAAATGGTGTATTTATATGGTATTATTGTGCATGTTATTATAGTATCAGTAGAATACATCTCGCTTTTCATTTGCGAATTCTGATCATGTCGACTGATTACTACGAGCTGATACGGTGATTTTTTAAATTTATATCCGTCCTCCATACTGAAGTCCTGCGTCAACATTTTACATTTAAAAAGATATGCGAATGTCGGCGTGGGTGTCTTATTCTCAGCTGGAGGTGATTTTTCTATCATTTTTCTCTATCAGCTTAGTAGTTAGGATGAAAATGATTCTCCTTGTAAAAAATGAGCAGCTTCCATCAGTGCAAATATTTTAAAGAGATAAAAATGACCGAATTAGGACGAGCTTGAAATATATTGTGTGTCTAATACCTATGCAGAAAATGCAGTATTTATTTTATGACTATAACGAGTGCTCAAGCAAATCGCTGAAAAAATACTTCGTTTCTCCTGAAGCAAATCATGTACACCTAATGTACTTTTTGATATATCCCAAAAGCGAATCAGAGTATCTCTTTTGGTATGTATGCTAAAAGATCGTAACTTATCCTGCATCAACGGGACTGTCACTTTAAAAAAAAAGTCTTAAAAAGAATATTTAAAAAAGTCAAGTAACATTCTCCACTACCACCACAGTTACTCTTTTTGCACACTTACACGGTTCTTGTGTTTTTATAGTTCTTGTCTTTATCACCGATAATAACCCAACTCAATAAAATAAAACACTCGTCCCACCAAAAAATCTTATATCAAAATTCATTCACGAATATACACTTTGCATTATTTTGCATCGGGTAGGCATTTGGTATTTTCGTGTGTGTAATCCTGAGCAATCTTTCACTCAACTATTTTGGCAAATATCTCCGGATATGCTTCAGCAAGCTCATTTGCATTTGATTGTTGAATATGACCAAGAAAGTGCACACAAAGACGAATACGATTCGGATGTACTTTTGCAACTTAAAGTTCAAAACTGCTTCATGGTCTCTTCTTGAAACCGGCGCGTCATGATTGATTGCGCACTTGGAGCCTTTCACTTTATAAAAATTGTATTCAATTTTTTTTTGCCAACAGCGGTACACCAGCAAACAGTACTGTACTCTTGCACAGACTTTTTAAAAACATTACCGTAATAATGTTGCAGTGTGTGCCAGTGCACCAGCAGCGTAATAATGATAATGATGAAGCTTATTATGCAACAACATAATAATAGCATGTGAAGCTATCCAACACAAGCGCAAAAAATTATTCCTAGTTAATAGCAAATTCTTCTATAGAATCTCGTCATATCATCTTCCATATAGTCGAAATCCTTAGTGAGCTCTCAACTCGAATCAGGAGGACGGGTATATATATTTTTTAAAGTTCACTCTTAGTTCACCCCTTCTTTGTCTCTCTTTTGCTTGATCAAAAGTATTTTTTTTATTTCTTTCAATTGGTTGTATACTTATACGTTATTATGTGAGCAGAAATCAAAATGAGGGAGTGGATGAAAATGAGTATCTAATTGAGCGAATAAAAAATATTGAATGAAAGGAAAGAAGAGAAGGAAAAATATGATATGCTGATCTTGACTTGTGTTTCTATCTGTTATTTTATTATACGTCCATGATGATGATTGTCTTTTTTGAAAAGAACGGAATTATTGAGAGTTCTTCTTGAGCATCAAGACATAACAGCAACTTTTGTAGTCGGTGAGGCTGAGAATGATGATGATGATGATGAGAAGCATTGTAGGATTGGCAAACTTGAAGAGAATATCAAAAAGCCTAGGTCAATAATATGTGGAAAAAGTCAGTAGCAAAGGTGAAGGTGGTAGTGGTGGTGGCAGAAGAGTGCCTCTCAACAAACAGACACTTGAGACTGGTTTCATCATCATCTTCATAAGCATAATATACTCATTTGATGATGGCGTCATTACATTTGATCGTGATCACTACAACATCAAATGTACTTTAGCTTATATGATTTGGCAAAATAAAAAGAAAACTAATAATATGCAGACAAGAAGACAGAGAAGATTTCTTGAATGCACTTCCTCAATCTTCCTCTAGAAAATCTCATCTTGATTTTTTTGTGAAGTTCATTGTTGCAAAAAAAGTTATTGCTTATTGTCTATTTGCATTTTTACACTTTAGTTTTACTGCTGCAAAAAAGTAAAAATCTAAACAACAGCAGGAGGAGCAGCACACAATTAGTTGATGCGTTGGAAGCTTGATATATTCAAAGATTTTTTGTTTGAAAGGTGCAAGGACTGCTAATAGGACAATAAAATAATTTTATTCGTTGCAATTCATGCATGGGTAATAGGCTATAATGGTGAACAAATTGGGGTTGTAAAACGTTATGATTTTTTTCGCGACTACTTTGCCGAGTGGATTGTGCTAATGCATCAAGTTGGCGCAACGGTTTACGTCATTCGTCCAAGTACATTTTACACAATGTTACATGATCCTGAAATAAGATGATACGTTTATTTTACTGTTGGCGCGTGTGTATTATTGCAACAATGTGTATAGATGAATCATAATAGTCAAAATTAGTATGGCAATAAAACAGACTTTTTTCACTGACAACTAACCTAGAAACTTAGGTTTTTAAAGTAGCCATTACACTGCCTTGGAGCAGTCATATTGTGATAATTACTTGTATAGTTGTATCACTCGGGATTTTTCTTATTCGTGAAACCCTAAAAAGTCAAGGCATTGACGATGGCGACTGTGAATTTTTGCGCAGTAGTTGCTTCAAATCATAAAAAATCATCCCTATTGTCATAAAAGTATTGTATTTACATCCTTTTGAAAAAGTCTTAAATTCTCTAAAATGCGCAATAAAGTTAAAAGCGTACGCTTTTGTTTGTGGTCACATTTATTAGCAGTTTTCTTGATTCGCCAAACCATTTTGCTCACATTATCGTCCGAAAAAAAGCAGATGAGAATTGCATAAAAATTCTCGGTCACGGCCACGGGTAATATCGTTACCATCATTTCTGCTTCTTGACGTATTTTTCTTTAAAGTTTAAAGATTTTAGTATGGAATGCATGATGAGGAGAATATCAGTAACAGTTTCATGATGCAGCTCATTAGCGAAAATATGTTTTTTTAGTCCGCCAGCTTTAAAAATTTATCTTATTCTTCTCAGGTTTGTTTTTTGATCTGTTGTTGGGTTAGTTAGTTAGCAGTTGAGAGACTTGAAATTGAAACAGAGTGGAATGGGTACAAACTCGGCTTTTGCATCAAAAGAGCCACTTGTTGCATGGATTTTCGTGTCGATCCACAAAACACAAAAAGTCACCGAAGGCCAGTATCTCGCTTGCCAAGTTTACTCATCATCATCATCAGCATTTTTTCTTATACTGCAGCAAACACAGTAGCAGAAAAGCAAAGAAAGGACTTTTATTAAGCCTTTTTTTCTTCCTCTTTATCCGGTGGTTGGTGGTGTGTAGTAATCATTGCAACAGGTATTAGCAAAGTAGTAGCAAATTTTTGCAAAACATTTTTCGTTTCATTTTCATGATCATCATTATAATATACCTGATACTGATTAGGGTTTCGGCTTTTGTTATTACATGCACAAATGTACATAGTACATGTACACAGTCGTCGTAAGACGTGAAATTTTTGCTTGACTTTTTAAGTTCATTTGCCATGCATGCACTTTTTCTCTTTGAGCAAAACATGTCAGTGCAAAAAATCTTCTTTGGATCGGATGATGTGAATGGTTATGATTAAACATTACTACTGTTGAGGTCAAAGTTTTAGCAACATCATCTTATTCTTTGCAAAAATATTTTCTTGTTTTTGTAATGATGATGACGGTGATGTGGTCTTGTAGAGAAGACCACGTACCACGTTGTTTGTGTTTAAAGTTTAAATAAGTCTTACTACTACTACTACTACTTCAGGTCTTTGTGGTTGGATTTTTAAGAGTAGGTAAATACTAATCAGCTCATCATTAGTTTTTAAATCGCCACAACATTAGGAGTAGAGATTTGACTAAAAGAAGAGTTGAGGCTAAGGATGAACATTCGTCATCATCATCGTCTCACTAAACTTGACTCATTTTAGTCAAACTTATGATCATCAGTGTGCGATTGTTTCTTTCCTCGTTATTTCTTAAGGGCAGTTGTAATAAATATAAAAGCTTTCAGAATTTTGGGTATATATTTGGTCTTGGCATTTTAGGTTTTTTGAGTTGTAGGATTTTAGGAAAAAGTAAAATTGCGTAGGCAAATTTTTGTAATTTATCACAGCAAATCATAAAATTTGACTGGAAAAATATAGCTAAAACAGTATAATTTTTTTGTTATTTATGTTGATATTTATATTTCCATCTTGTTATTTACGTCGTTATATTTGAACCCTTTGAAGAAAAAAAGGGTTTATGTAAAACGTATTGATTTTGACCATCTCTGTATACTTATGTACTATTTATTGACTGACCGAGTGAGTGGGTTTTAGCTTGTCTGGCTTCGGTTTCAAAAATTTGCAACCTTTTCTGTCTTTTAAATGGTTACCCTTTTCAACATGATGATCATCATCAAGTTTTGCGTTGTCAATTAACAAAACTGCTGATAGGAAATTGAAAACGCAAGGTCATTCTGATTGCTGAAAATATGTGCTGGCATGCATACAACAACAAGTTGCAATATAACTTGAATGATATAGGACATCTCATTACTCGCAACGCCTTTTTTCATTCTTGGTTGAACAAACAGAATGAGAACTGAGAACCACGCAAGAATTAGACAGACGAGAACTCCTGCGGGAGAGGTGCGAGTTGCGGTTTCTCTTTAAAAAAAGGGGCCTCG
>JAQFYG010004487.1:0-10980 GCA_034694325.1 Entomobrya corticalis | reverse complement strand
GTTGTGAATTCGTACCTACACAGTAGTAACTTTCGTTTTGTTTCCTTGGTACCTATTCTGGAAAGACAGTTGAAATGGAGATAAAATTTAGATTTGCATATTTCAAAGATTCGTGAAAATGATTCATTTTTAAAATTTTAATATTTTGATTTACTCTTTACTAAATACAACAATAAAATTCTGTGACCTGTCGCTGTCACAACTTTAATTCTTCTTGTTTGTGATTGTAATTGTGATAGTATGTGAATCTTAGCACTTGGTATTCGATTCTATTATCTACACACTATGCACACACAATGTACTATATAGCATAGGTAACCTTTAATTGACAAAAAAAACTCTAGCGACATGGTTACTAAATGTAGGATTTTAAAGTGCTATTTTTGTTATTGGTTTGATTAGCTGTGTACAAGCAAAATATTCAAACCATCTCATTATCCTCAATTAACAGACAGAAGAGTGTGTATGTGAACAATGCATTCTCCAGGAAGATTGGGAAGAAGCTTCATCGCAACTCTCTCAATAGGAATTGTTTTTGGATTTGGATTCGCATATGTTCTTCTCAATATTAATACTACACCAATGCAGCAATCTTCCCTAACTTTCTTTCAGCCTCCTCAAAGGTTCCAGAATTTCTTGCACAATACGTTTTGAGTGATATTGTTGTATACTCTATTATTTCGCTGAAAGTTTTTTGAGTTTTTAGTAAAAATTGGTTCACTTAAAGTTTTTTAAATAACTTAAACCCTAAATATATCACCTTTAAATATTATTATTATTATTGAGTTTTATTTGCTTAAAATATGTTAACGGTGAAACGTAACAATTGCTAGAAAACGCTATCATATTATTTTTGCAGCATTTCACATTACCCCAATACTGTATGCGTATACTCTGCAACTGCCATGCAATAAAATATTATATTTACGTACTGCAAATGCATGCCATTTTTAACGATTTGAAGCAGAACCAAAATAAATTACGAGTTTCAGTTCTATTCAGAGCTTAATTTATTTGATTTTAATTGAATATATTGTTTTTGAGTTGTGTTTTTACACTAAACGAATAATCATTTTGTTGAAACACAGTTGAAAGAATTTGGTTAAGAAATAAAACATGGATTTCCTCCTTTTTATGGCTCAATAGGTTTCAACCTGAGACTTCCGATGAGCCAGAACTAAAGACACTTGAACCGCTTGATGATCACGGGCACAGGCATGGCGAAGAGCATGGTGATCCTCATTCTCATGCTGCTGTAGAAGGTGATGCAGGTCCTTCAAAGGAAGTGTCAGAGCATGAACCGGATGAAGATATGCACAAAGGAGCTGATATGGAAGCTCAGTCTTTGGCGAAGGAAGTGAGAGTGCTGTGTTGGGTCATGACTACTCCGGCTAATCACAAGAAAAAAGCTGTTCATGTTAAAAGGACTTGGGGAAAACGATGCAACAAACTGCTCTTCATGAGCAGCGAAGATGGTGAGTAATGAAATATTGTAATTCATCTCTATCAAGTAAACTATAAAGATTTCGATTTCAGTAATGATTATAACTAGAGTGTATCTACTAATTTTAATTCTACTACTGCGTCTTCCTTCTTTGAAAATTGAATTGAGAACACAACACAATGCAATGGTGTGCTCTACAAGTAATGGAAAATAACGTCAAGTTTGCCTGTTGGAATTTAGTTAGATTTAGATTGCCTTTTATATAGTACGTAATATATACATCAAAACAAACCTTGACTTTATTATGAAATCGTAATTAGTCAGGAATAACTGTAAATCACACGTTTGCATTAGTTTGTTTGGTATTTGTTTGCAAGTTTAAGATTGCTGTAATTAGTTGAATTTCCCAGTTTCAAATCTCCCCTAAATGCAGTTACTTTGTAATTGAGTAAATTTGTAAATAATTAATTCCATATACTTTTCGTCCTGTTATTTTAAAAGATGCTGGACTTCCAAGTGTTGGGCTGAAGCACGTTAAAGAGGGTAGAAATTATTTATGGGCTAAAACTAAAGAAGCGTTTAGGTACGTCTACGAGAATCACATTGAAGATGCCGATTGGTTCATGAAAGGTAGGCGTTTAAATTGTTTCTTGTCTCTTTAATCAAAATTTCCCCTCGACAATATATTTTGTTATATGCCTATTGCTGATAATTCTGCCTGCAATTACTTTATAGCCGATGATGATACGTTTGTGGTGGTGGAAAATTTGAGATTTATGCTAAAAGACTATGATCCCAACTACCCCATATATTTCGGATGCAAATTCAAACCTTATGTTGAACAAGGCTACATGAGTGGCGGTGCAGGTATTTAAAAAAAATAATTGTAATATACTTTTTCATTATTATAATGACTGCAAGACTTGATTGTTCTACTGTTCTTTTTAGGATATGTTTTAAGCAAGGAAGCTCTAAGGAAATTTGTCGAAGAAGCCATTCCAAATAAATCCAAATGTAGACAAGATCATGGAGGCGCTGAAGATGTAGAAATGGGTAAGAGTTATCTTTCTCAGTAAAGTTAGGTTTAGTTATATTTATTAGATGGTATCTTTCATATTCATACAACCTCCTTGCATTTACACGTTTTCTCAAATTTGTCTCATTTTATGTTTGCAGGACGCTGTATGCAAAATGTTGGTGTTGAAGCTGGCGATTCACGTGACGGATATGGTCGGTACAGGTTCCTACCTTTTGTTCCTGAACATCACGTTATTCCAGGTCATGTAGACGATAACTTCTGGTACTGGAAGTACATTTACTATCCTCAGAAGCAGGTGACGATTTTTATAGCAATTTAAGTGCAGGCTTTTATTACAAAAGTTGAAAAAAAACTTTATCCCTTGAATGGCTTAATTTTAGGGTATGGACTGCTGTTCCGACACCGCAGTGTCATTCCATTACGTGACACCCAGTCAAATGTACGTTTTAGAGTATCTACTCTACCACCTTAGGCCTTATGGAATTTCTCCAAATCTACGTAAATCAACTTCCATAGAATCTACAACTTCTTCTAGTCCTCCTACGCAGTCAGTTTTTATTGCAGATGCGACAGAGCCGGAAGGCGATGACGGGGATACTGTAGCTGCTTCCAGTGTTAGTAATAAAATTACACAAGAGCCAACTAAAAGTCTAGTCATTACAGCTGTTAATAATTTAAGCAGGTTAAGGGAAGTATCATCATCTAATGATGATACAGTTATTCAGTCTGTGACAAATAATACCAATTAGGCATTTAAAATTATTTGGTATTTATTTAGACTAATAAACATGCGACCGATGTTTCACCAGTTTTCCTCTTCTTGTTATTTATTCTGATAAAAATAGGTTCTTAGGTATAGTGTATAGTCAATAGTATATAATTAGTTGATGAATTTGTTTCGTTTGTGATAAACCCGAATTATTATATTAGTTTTGTTGATAGTTTTATGAAATGACAAGTTCAAAATTTATGCATTTTTGAAAGTATGAATTTACATGACGTTGAAAATCGTTGGTTGAGATGTTGTGTTTTAGTTATTAAACTACACATAATAAACAGAAGTATTATGTGATATTTCAAAAGAAAATATATATTACATTAATTACATGCACAACCATCATTCTCCAATCAAGACATGGTAATTATAATAAAATGGCAGAGAGCTTTTTTGTTATGTTAAAGGCTTGTGTTTCATTTCATTCCTGATTCTGGCAAACTTGCATTTTATATTTATGCAATATGCATCATTGACATTTGCTATTTTTTACACCTTTAGGATTTCGTCATCTAATGTGTCAGCACAAAAACCCACATATAATTTGTTATCTCTATTTAACAGGAGGTAAAACTGGCATTCACAAAATAGCAGATGTTCTTCGATCGTTATTATCTAACCGACCAAATCAACAATCCGGAATCTGGAAGCAAGGCCATGTCATGAGTCAGTCCATATGTAACGCAAAGTCAAACAAGCGGGCACTATTTAAAATGGGATTTTTGGTCATTATGCTATTAGGCCATTTACTATTTTACGCATAACGGCGAAAATATTTACAGATGATATTGGAACTGGATTAGAGGCCAAACATAAATGAAATACATTTAACAGTATCACCAGTCAGTTCACTTAGACCCATCCAAATTGCATATTACCGCCCCCATGCAACTTTTATATTGGTGAAGGAGTGAGCAGCTGCAATTTGTGTCAAAATGCCAAGTCCGTCCTCAAAGATTACTGAGCAAGATTACATATTACAAATTTACAAGCTTTCGGTAGAAAAGGTAAACTGGAGGACACTTCCATATTAAAATATGAGTAGAATTTGAATTTATCCAATGCCATCATCAAACACGATGAAGTGTCAGCTTAAATGCGGATGAAATGAATTTACTGAGGCAAGTGTATTTAATCATTATGAAATATTCGCAGTCAATATTAACTTACAGTGTTTCATGAACTGACGACTTTCCCTGTTGGTTGGATAGCAGAGAGGAAAGAAAGCTATCGACAGCGTGCACATTAGCTTTGAAAATTATTAAAATAGCACATGTTGTTTCAGGAAATTCAAAGAAATATGAGTAAAGCCAAGCGTAAGGGCTGCCAGAATCCCAAAAATGAATTGAGACTTTTAGATGAGATGTAATGTGTTGCTAAATTAAATGGAAGCTTGCAATTTCTGACCTTCGCAAAGTAAATTAGCCAAAAATAACGTATTTAATTATAACGAACATATAAATCAGTATTATCAAGATCGTTTGTGATTAGTCTATAATTTGCGATGAATTCTATTCCAACTATGAATAAAGTGAAAGTAATAATAAATTTTAGTAAACTTTAACGATGACTATATCATGAGCGTAGTACTTATGTTCATACGTGCATGTAGTAATAAAATGCTTCTTCCCTAAGCAATCGCCGTAAAATATTTGAACAAGAAATAAATTCAACTCTTTAGTAAACGATAATGCAGAGGGGTATTATGTCGTGTGGTTGTGGTGCATAAGTGTAAGTGTTCGAAATGCTCAAGTGCTAGTGCTGAGAAGTAATGAATGGCTGGTGACAATTTGCTTGTGCATTTATGTGCTGAGTGTTCATGTAACCAAGAGTGTGTATTTTTACAACTTTCAGATTTCCAAAGATCGTCATTTCCGGCGTATGTATGTTTTTGTGATGTCAAACGTATTAATGTTCATGTTAAAATATTATTACTCTGAAATGGTACATTTTAAAGAATACATTAAATACAGATGTTAAACATTATTTAACATAAAGTATTTTGGGTCTATATGTTTGGTGGGGGTCCAATGGAAATCTACAAACTTAGAGTAAAAGATTTGTGCATATCTACTCATCTTATATCCTTAAAATTTCAAAATTTGTGTCATCAAGTATTGCAATGAGAGAGAAAGAGAGAAAAATGGAACATTAAACTGTAGAATCACTAATAATTTTTCGCTAATCGCATACACAAAAAGTATTTGATGAGTTCCGCCTTTTCCTAGTAATCGTAACCTTATGAAATGAATAGTTATTAATTTTCTAGCTATTGTAAAAGAATAAAATAAGCAGCCACAAAAAATTCGCATAAAAGGAATCTTTTCTTGTTCACATGTGTCTCGTATTGCCCATGCCTCCATGCCCTGATTGTGACGCCCCTTTGTTATAGCCCATTTGCAGATTCAAAACACCTTCAGACGCTCTCAGCTGCTCTTCAGTGAATTCACGCTCGTTCTTTTCAGCCATTTTTGGTCCAAGTGTTGGCCCGGTCCATTCAGGATGCTTTTGAGTCTGCGGAAATAAGCGCATGCAAAAATGTAAGTAATCAATCATCTTGTCAACAGATTTTCCCAAGTTGAAGACTGAAGCTTGCAGAGAAATGTTTTTGCAAATGTGTGTGGCCTGCCCGTGCAGGCTTTCATGCACAAAATCTGAATATTAAATTAAATGCTTGGAGCTTACAATTCTTCCGAGGGAGTATAGACACAGAGCAACTTGGTTTATGTTTCTCCTTTCAAAGAGATCCGCAGTCTGAAAGATTTCTTCCTCTGGAACACCGTACTTTTTTATAGCAGCCTGAAATCTATAGACGGACAGAATAAAAGAAAATGGGTACAACTTACAACTGCGAATGTTGAATGAGATTTTTTGTTATGTTACAAGTATGCATGTATGGTGTATTTTTATGTACATATCTTCACTTTTTAGCATTGCAAAACTCGTCTCATTTCTCTAGTAAGTAAATATTCATCATTTTCAAATAATAGTTGCAAAAATTATCAATCAATTTTGGCTCCTGGATCTCTTCCTGTTTTATTTAAAAAATTAGTGGGATAATTTATGATAACTTTTTATAAAATTACGAAGTTTTCAAAGTAGAAAACGTTTTATCTTTGTTGGTGGTGGTATGCATACTGTTGGAACTGCATGAATGCAATAGACTAGATACGTGATTCAAGGTATGTTATTATGTATCAAATATCAGAGTTTACAGCAAAAAAGGCAATTTGTGTTTGAAAACAAGCACTTCCACGAGCAAGTTTGACATTTTACTTTATATTGCGTGGGTGTTTGAAAAACCGATGTTGTCAATGTGTCTAAAAATGTCTTTCCATGAAAAGGGGCACGGTTCCAAATCCAACCTAGTCTGCCCTCAAATAACACGACATACATCAATGCAACTGAGTATTTATCCCTGCCATTATGCAATTGCAAACGCATGCTAGTATTTTTTTGAATCGTTGATGTCTTGTCTGTCTAGCTATAGGTTATTTCAGAAAGTATTTATCTGTCTTCTAAACTCACTCTCGATTTTTATTGGATTTTTTTTTCCAATACAAGATATGCATATAAACTGATTGTGTTGATTATTGCAATTTAGGTTTTTTCCTGATATTCCATAATAGATGTAAAGTTGAATGTTTTTCTGCATCAGTGCACACTCGGCACACTGTAGTTTCAGATACTCTTCACTTATGCGTGAAAATGTGAATAACCGTAAGAGTATCAAATTTAAAAAAAATGTTTGCATCTCTGTGGCTTATGAAATAAATGGCTCCTTTCTTGGAATGTTATTTCTACAGATTAGTTTCTTGTTATGTTATCCAAAGAAATATCTTAAGAATGCTAACAATTCGAAGTCATTAAAACACACTATATTTCACTTTTCATCGTAGTATGTAAAAGTAAAACCAACTAATTTCCGTGTGATTGCACGATGGAAAAGGAGGTTTCGAATTTCCAATGATGTTATTGTGAAGGTTCAACGAATTATCCTTTCTATACCTACAACCTATATTCATATGCATTATACATTAGAACATTTAAATTTACCTTTGAATATTTTCCATAAGCTGAAAATTAGTTCCTTTTGTCTGGATCTTCTTGACACTATTAGGGGCCAGCTTATTGATCAGATGACAAAGGAGAACTCCGTCTTTGAAGACATCCTCGAAATTGCCAGCAGGGAGAGGCTCACCCATGCATTCAGCCACCCATGCCATAATTTCAGCTTCCAATTCCTTGTTTCGCTTCTGATTAATTACAAAAACAATAAAATTGACATTTAATGGTAATTATCTTCTTGAACTAATCACTCAACTTGTTTTTTAGTATTTTTATCAATTATAACAATTTTAGGATGATTTAAAGATAAAACCAACGATTTAAGATTGCAAAAAATCACTTACAGCCATTGTATTTCAAGACAGTTAAATGCTGTAAAATCCTCTGGAACGTGTAAAAATACTGTGACCGTAAAATTGCTCCTGTCTTGCTTTTTTATCTTTTTCTAAAACGGTTTACTTAACAAAGTCTTTCAGTAATCAATTATTGCAAAAGAGACAACAAAAGAGTCTTCGTCAACTCTCACTTTACTCGTTGGAAAGCTTCCGTTGACAAGAATCTTTGGCTATGTCACGAGAGAAACTGAAGCCAAGAGTCGATTTTGTGAAGTTGTTCCTTCTCCTGAGGAGAGTCAGAGCAAGAGAAATGTTAAGTAATAAGCAACAAGATGACCTAAAATCTATGAATGTATGTTTTGCGCGTATTAAAGTAATGTTCTACAGAGACTATAAAGACTATTATCCACTATATGTTTATCTATTTGTATCGAATAAGTCTCGGAGAAAAGGATGACGCCTTGTGAGAAGATGGTATTTTAACTTCACACTCCCTATATTCATGTATCGTCATCAAATGCGGAGATAATAGACAGAGAAAAGTCATCTTCGTTCTTTTCTTTTTTTCTTTATTCAGCAGCAGCCTTCACACATGTTCGAAAGCATATTAAGTGTATCCACATGATGACATCCATACGCACATGCATAATATAACGGAACGTTCTGGCTTACTGCAAAAATTGGCAAAAATACACCTCCGCACTAGATAGATCCTCGGGCATGTAGTTTTGATATTCAAAAAAATATTTAACATCTTTTTTGCTGCACTGCTGTCATGCGTTGCTGTTATGATAATAATACAAGATCGTTAAAGACGTCTTCTGTACTCGTTATTATCGTACTTTTCCAAGCGGCATTCATATAAAACCTCCAACCTAGTTAAAATATGTGCAGCCACAACGCAACCGCTTCAACTCTGATGATGGCGAGTGAATTATATTTTGGTTCCGGTTAGAAAGAACATCCATCTCATCTCTGTACAATTTAAAACTGATACTGCTACAAAACATTTTTGTCTTATATTCCCTAACTCAGATTCATGGGCTATTTTTGGAATTTCATAAACATTATGACCACACACTGCATTATATTCGCAATATATATTATGTATTTCTATATGCTAAATGCTAGGCGTCCGACGATATAAACATTCGGATTTAGTGGTGTTGTTACTATTCGAGTGATTAGAATTTAAGCATTTTATTTTTTTAGTGATGTTAAGCTGGTCGAACAGTTTAGTCATTGTTCAAAATCCGAATAAGTCCAACCTTTTTTGCAGCATTTTACGAGTCAGTTAAAAAGCTCCAAAAGCTGATGAGCATGCCAAAAAATCTATGTTTATGCTTTCTATTGGGCTACTAAAACTTTCCTGAAATGAGTATTTCTGATTACATCTATTCTTATTATTATTGGCGAAACGGGTGAAATCTAAATGGAAAAATCAAAACTAATATTTATTGCAACCATTTTAACTGTTTTTGTAATATTTATTAATGAATATGAGTATATGC
Organism: Entomobrya corticalis; assembly: GCA_034694325.1. Classification (NCBI taxonomy): domain Eukaryota; kingdom Metazoa; phylum Arthropoda; class Collembola; order Entomobryomorpha; family Entomobryidae; genus Entomobrya; species Entomobrya corticalis. The sequence continues at coordinate 1,808 of JAQFYG010004487.1, read as the reverse complement.
TGGTTTCAGATATATAAGTAGAACAATCATAAAAAATTGAACCGTATGGCTTAACCCATAAAAACGGAAATTTTAGTCTTCGTATGAAGCAATAGGCGGATTGGCGATATCTAGCTGCAAAATTAACAAAATTAAAGTTGAAATTGGTGCAAAGTATATTAGAAATTGGAGAGCATAAGAAATTTTACATGACAGCTTTTTGCCATGTATCATATCTGTCGGAAAGAAAATACATCAATTTAAAACTAAATTTAAATATTTTAACTATTGCAATGAGGAATGAATAAATTTAAAAAAGGCCCTATATAAGTAATATAAAATGATTTTATTGGGGATAAACCATAAGCTAATCATAAGTTATTTATTTAAGTTAGTTAGTTAAGATCATCATAACAATCACATTTAATCACAAATCATTGCATGAAGCATCGTTTGGTTAGAGTGACACAAATGAATGTGCGAACATCCCTCTCGTTATACGATTGCTAACCTACACGTGTGACATTACTTGACATTTTTAGTATGAAAACTAAGATTATGTTGAAGCAAAAGATGTTACCGATGAGATGGATCGTTTCATCACGCCTACGCCATTTTGGATCAAGTGAGGAAAACCCTTATGTTCAATCTATGACTTGTGGCTGAAGCGTTATGATCTTGGCTTCTGTTTTCTTATTATTATTTTTACAAGAGAAAATTCAATACAATGTACTTACCCTATTTAAAAATACAGTACTTAGTTAATACAATATAAAAGTAAAACGGCAATTTGACGTCAGATCACTGGTGTGTGATTTTTGAAACATTAGGACATGTAATGTTAGTCAAAGAGTGATCATAATTGTGCAGTATTATTATTGTATTTGTACTATTGGCAAAAAAATATGAGGCAGATGGTTTTCAAAATGCCAGCAGACATCATCTGATACGTTGCCAAAACTGAAACTTTTTCTTGTGAAAATCTCTGGTTTATGGAACAAATACTCGTTGTAATTAGCAAAATTGTACGCTCATGTTCACATCAGTAAAAACAGGAGTAGTTGAAGTTCAAAGTTTGTTGTTTAAAGGGCAGCATGTCAAAACGGATCTGGAACTTTATTCTTGTCCTATTTGCAGAGATGTATTGACGTTGACGCAAAAAATCGAAAGTGCTTGTGTGCTTCAAAAAATCTATTAGCTTCATTCATGCTATTTTATAAATGGAACGCGATGCAGAATAGAGACATAAACTTGAAATAAAAATATACAAAATATGAAAATAACTTTAGCAAGTTCAATAGCGAGACTCTTTGTGCGATATCGATTTCGAATTACCTTTTACCGTTCTTCCATAACATAGAGAAGTTGCTCTTTTAATGTTCTAACTTGTAAAATATTGTGTTCTTTGAATTAGGTATATATTACGTAAAACGGTATTGAATAAAATAGATGAAGTGATGAAGACAAGAAAATTGATGTGATTATTTGGCAACAGGAAAAATGTGGTGCTAAACTCAATCCCGATTTAACACAAATGTCAAAACTAAAAAAAGGAGTTTTGTACAAAGCATTCAACTTAATTGGTCAGGTTCAGAAAACCATATTTTCGACTGATATTTAATACCTGAAATATTAGCATTGCTATATTCAATATACATGATTGACAGGAATTGATTTGGAAGACATTCAACATTATAGATCATGAGTTTTCAGATTGAGCATCCATCTATTTCCGATTGCAGTAAGCATCCACGGCATCTTAAACAAAGGCACATAAACCATCAAGACGACTCACCAGTCAAAGCAAACCTTTGTTCTTCCTTCTTCTG